>ML788236.1:131123-144060 GCA_009831015.1 Picea engelmannii
GTCTAAAAGTATATTAAAAAAAGGGTTCATGTGAAAAAGTAAAAAATGAAATGGCGCTTTCAAACCCATGTGTTTGGGGTATTTTCCCATGGTATTTGGGGTGTTTTCCCATGGTATTGGGAATCATTTATTTAATTAATGGATATGTCCCTTCATGAAGGGTTATGAAAAAATATAAAAAGAGAAAGCATTGAGAGTGTGTGTGTGTGAAAAATGGATTAGAAAAGATTGAATTGTGAAATTAGTTTTAGGTCATCTTGGCATTTTCACGATAAACTTTTTTCTAGGATGTTAATACCCTACAATTTGGAAGAGATAGAGAAGATATCTTAGTGTACCTTTGGTAAGAATTTCAAATGTTGGTTCATTATACTTTTAGAGATATTCCCTGTGGAAGTTAGGGTTCATGAATGATCTTGAAATCAGTTTCAAACAGGTCAGCTTGACACTTTGGATCTAACTTATTTTTTGTGATGTTTCAGATCCTGATATTTTGTAGAGACAAAGGAGAGATCTTGGTGTACATGTGGTAAAAATGTTATATTTTTGTTCACTATATGTTTGGAGATATACTCTGTGGAAGTTAGGGTTCCTAATTGCTCTTGAAATCAGTTTCAAACAAGACATCTTGGAACTTTCACCATAAATTATTATTTGGGATGTTTTAGACCCTGTGATTTTGCATAGACAGAGGAGAGATAGTGGCGTACATGTGGTAAAAATATTGGATGTTGGTTCTCTATAATTTTGGAGATACGCCCCGTGGAATTTAGGGTTCTTGAATACTCTTGAAATCAGTTTCAAACATGCCATTTTGGCCCTTTTGCCATAAATTATTTTTTGGATGTTTTAGAACCTTTGAATTTTTAGAGATAGATGAGAGATCTTGGTGTACATGTGGTAAAAATATTACATATTGGTTTGATATACTTTCGGAGATATGCTCCGTGGAATTTAGGGTTTATGAATGCTCCTGAAATCAGTATCAAACAAGTTAGCTTGACACTTTTGCTATAACTTATTTTTTAGGATGTTTCAGACCTTGATATTTTGCAAAGACAGAGGATACATAAAAAAGTAACTCAGGTGAGAGTTTCATAATCATATTTGCAAATTTGGATACGTGGCATGTTGTACAAGTTTGTTCTTGGGAAGAGGTCCAAAACAACAAGCTTTGGGAAAGTTGTCATTTGGAAATTCAAATTTTGGTAAGACATCGTAAAGGAAGAAGTAGTGAGAAGACTTGGTGAAGTCAAAAGCAATGAGTAGACTTGGTAAAGGTATAAGAAATGAGTAAACTTGGTGAAGGAAGAAATAGAAAGTAGACTTGGTGAAGGTTGGTGTAGCTCATAGATTGGTGTCTCTTGCTAAGTTGGTGCTTAGAGGTAGGGATTGATGTATTTAGTAGATTGGTGTCTATGAATATTTGTAAGAGATTGGTGTATCTTTCTAAGTTTGTTCTTAGTGGTGGGTATTGGTGTCTCTAGTAGATTGGTGTCTATGAAGATCTGTAAGAGATTGGTGTCTCTTGCTAAGTTGGTGCCTAGCAGTGGGGATTGGTGTCTCTAGTAGATTGGTGTCTACTAATATATGTAAGAATAGGTTGGTTCCTGCCAGGATTTGTACCCGTGGGGATTGAAGTCTCCAGTAGGTTGGTTCCTATAAATATTTGTAACAGTAGGTTGGTGCCTACAAAGAATTATAAAGAAAAATTTCATGCTTTTCTCCCGAAAGGGTTTCCACGTAAATCTTGCATTCCATGTTCTGTAGTTAATATGTGATTGTTTTATTATGGTTGATGAATTTTTGAAAAAATAAACAAATTTCTTATATTGATTCACCCCCCCTCTCAATATAAGTGTGTTCAACAAGGGCATCTCCGAAGGCTGCAATTTTTGAGATATTTCACTCCATCATAGTGCTTAAACCTGCATATAAAGCATAGGATTTGGCGATGTTGTTGGAGGCATCCCCAAGACCCCATGCATTATATCCTATGTTGATTCCTCTAGGATCGAGGAGACTCCCACCCGCATCTGCCACCCCATTAAAATTTGAACGACATGGCTGTAGGTTTGATCCTCTTATGTGTGCACAGGTCACGAGATCATTTAATATAATCTCTCTGGGTGAAACCACACATTTGACCACTACCTCAAGGTGTCCCCATGGCTCCAGTAAATCCCTCAAGAGAATTGAACCTTGCCCACTGGGAAAAAATCCTCACTCCTCACCAATGGATCCAATCCCTTTGGGCAATATCATATAATACAATTGTTTCCCAAGGAAAATCATTCCAAAATATTAGGAAATTTTGGAGTGGATAAAGAAATCACAAGTTTGCATAGGTATTTCTATTTTCCAAAGATGGTGCACATGGTGGAAAAGTTTGTAAGGGTATGCATTGTCTAATGCATATCCAAGCCAATGAATTGGAACCTTTGTAAGTATATTCCACTTCTAATATTGAGAAGGAAATGGGAGTTGGGTTCAATGGATTTCTTTGGAGGATTACCAAAAAATAATAAGGGCAATGACTATCTTATTATAGTTTTGGTTTAGTTCAACAATATTGTCATGATGATATCACGCAAGAAATTATTTTTAGTGCAACAAGAAGCATAATTTATCTTTGAGAAGGCATGGGTGCATTTTGTCTTACCATCATTAATAATTTTTTACCACGAAAATATTTTACCTAGATTCTTTTTGCAAGCACTATAAGATTTGATGAATATCAAGCCAAAGAGAAGCATCTATTTTGGTATTACTTGAAGGAGGACATATATGGGGTTAAATATGTATGATATGACCCCAAGGTGGGAGTGGGTGGGTAAGAATACATGGGGTTAAATATACATGTAATGGATAAATGTATATGTAATAGTGGTTGGACTAATAAATGGGCCACATGTGCAATGTGTGAATAGGTATATAGAGAGAGCATGTAGTCATTATTGAGGAGATGTAATTTGGATGTATGAATTTATTGGGGTTTTTGGAGGAGGTTCTCCTATTCTTTAAAGAGTTATTTAGTAACTCGTCTCTCTTATCTATATTGGAGTTGTGCTCTATGATCACATTTGGTGTACATGGTGTCTACTTTGGTTTCTTATGACATTTTAAATTTTTTGTTCATAACAACTTTCTATCCACAAAAAATGGCGAGACAAGGGTATTAAATCACACCATATATAATTAAATTGTTGCATTTTTAATCACAATCACCCAAAGAATTGGGACATCCCATATGTGTAGCACATTAATAACTATGTGTTGCATAGTGCACTAGGAACTTCACCTTTTGAGACATGCTTTGGATTTTTTTTCCAAAGGCTTTATTAGTTTTCATGGGTCCCATATGTGAGATCATGACAATGAAGAAATTTATTGCACTTAGGTAGGCTATCAAGTTTATATACCACATCCAAAAGATTCACAAACAAATTGAAGAGACTTTGTGAAAAAGTTAGAAGAAGCACAAAGCTTAACATGATCAATGCTACATAGATAATTAGTTTTTCACCTGAGATAAAGTTTGGCTTTACCTTCAAAAGGAAGTATTTTAAGGAGAAAGATAAGTAAATTTTCTCAAATATGATACTTATATTCTCAAGTTTAGAATCTCACGATAAAATACATTCATTCCAAAGTAAACATTTCACATTAATCTATGCAGTCCAATTTCAACACAACCAAAAAGATTCGAGAAAAAACTAATATTTTTTTTTTAATTAATATTATCTTAAATTATTTTATTTTGTTTTAAATCTAGACACCCAAATTGACCTAAAGGAAAAAAAAAAACACTAAAAGAATAGTAATCAAAACAACCAAAAACTAAAAAGATATAAATTAAAAAAATAAAGAAACTAAAAAAACAAACCTTCAAAACCAAAAGAACAAAACATCTAAGTCTAAAGAAAATAAATAGGGAACAAAGAACTTAAACATTAAACCCAACCTAAGAAGAGGACCCCTAAAAAAAACTAAACCAAAAGGAATACCCAAACCTATTTGTTCTCTTTTTATAAAAATTTAGCCAGTGAATATTAAGAATCCATGTTCTACAATTATCTTCAAATCGTTATCACTAGTAAGGTTACGTGGATACTTTTTAATGTAAATAGGCTTTTTGATTCATCACTTGGAATAATGGTTGATATTTGCTATTACTTTAGCATCTTCCAAGCAAATGTGATGTTTAGTTTAGTTCTTATATATATTTTTAAGTGAATGGGAGATAATGAATTCAAGTTGGATTTACCAATGTGAATGTTATATATTCAATTTTCAATGCAGGTCACTTAATCATTATGAGTTATCAATGTTGAACAATGATGATGAAGAATATTTTGTTTCACTTTCTCTTGAATGGTGGGATTTAAAAGTTGGCACATATCTTGAAGAAGATGTAATTTTTGAGTGCAATGAATGTAATTACCGAACAAGGGGCCTTTAAATTTTATTGGATTGGGTTAAAGGATAATGGTCCGAAGTTAATAAGTGCTACACCTTAGAGCATATTTAGACTAAGTTTCCTTAACTACTAAGATAGTTTTTGGTGACCAACAACTCCTAAGTGGAGATGCTTGATCCAGAATTGAGTTAGATATCCACTAAGTGATTAGGAAAGATATAGAGGATGATTGTTCAACCTAGGAAATATTTCTAATGGTTGCACATGTAGGGTAGTGGAAAATTTTGGGTGTAACATGAGTGACAAGTTAAGTTGTGTTGTGGAAACACTTAAACATGATACCGTGATAAGTGTATGAGTTTAGATGTTGCACAAGTCTAAAGTGAAACATAGGTGATCATGTATGGTCATGCATGCCTAGAGTGATGTGGACAACCTAAGGAAAGATAAATGTAATAGACCATTACTTAGAATATTAACCATCAAAATAAATTGTTGAGCATTCTCGCCCTTCATGTTCTTGACACCTATATACTAGATCACGATATGGACCGATGAATTGCCAAGCATTATGTCTCTTCATATTCCCTTGTATTGTAATATTATTTATTATTTATCCTTTGAATGTAATCAGGTTGGAGGTAGTTGTAGTTGATATTTGGGTTGCAAAGATTCATGTTGTACATATCTTGCTATCAATAAAATATTGGAGTTCATCCCTACCCACATTCTACACTATTGTTGTATGTTTTTTGTGAATTACTTTTTTTGTTGATTGCTTAAATGATATCTTGCCATAATGTAATGTATGTGCGTGTAATTATATCTTGTTTATTGTTGTTGATTACACTTAATTCCACTGCATGTACTCTATCTTGGATCAAAATCCCACTAAATAGAAACACTGTCTCATCTTGGTAATAGCAAACTTAACCTTGTTTTGATCCTAAATATTCTCATACTCAAAGTACCTTTTCATCCCAGTTTTCCAATCAACAAGTTCTTCTTATTTTATATTTTCATCATTGTTACCCCCCCATGCTAGGGGTAACTAAGGAGATTATGTCTCAAGGTCCGAAGGTTAAAGACATGGAGTGCTGAGAGCCAGATGAGTAGACAGAGGCCCTCCTCTCACCACACATCACCATTGATCGACAACAACAATGTCCACCACACCAACTTGGCCTAGAAAGGACATTGAGTCTTGTTTCATGAGGTAATGAGTTTGGTGTCATGGTAAGTGTCATTTTAATAATTGAAGCATTTGAACATGCTGTAAAGTGTCCTTTTATTGATGATGAAAACACTTGCTTGGAAATTATACATTTTTCCTCATTTCACGTTGGTGGTTAACATGGTTTCCTAGCAACTGGGTCACCCTCGGGAAAAGCGTTTCTACTAGGGGGTCTCCTTGAAGGGTCATCGCACCATTCTCACACATACTTATTACTTTCCACACCTCGCCCCTTTCGTTTCCTCATATTTTGGGTTTTTGGGTTTATTGACCCCAAGAAATGTTTGTACCTCATTTCATGGGAAGAAGGGGATAAAGGCCCAGAGGTGTTGTAGTTAGAAAAAGTTAAAAGCCATAAATTGTCCCTCTAGATGCTCTCCCTAAGGTCTTGAGAGAAATAAAATGCTTCTCCATAAAAAATTGAAGGACCTTTAAAAACGAAAACACATAATAAATAAATGTCTTGCTTGTTTAGGGAATGAATTTGCGGTGTCTTTGTTATAGAAAAATCCCCATGCGGACAAGTGGATCTTCCCTCAAATTCTAGACCCCTAATATCGAGACAAAAATATGCAAATAGACACTAACATCCCTTTGAGTTTTGCTTAACTAGTCAGAAAGAGAAAGAGAAGGAAGAAAGTGTGATGCACCTTATTCCGGTGTTTGTCCTCGCTGCTCCAATTTGAGCTTGATCTCCAAACTCGTTCGCACAACTTGATACCTGGAAACCACATACAATAAAGAGACATAAGGAAAATCCTACTCTAGTATACTAGATTAAACAAATTCATCTACATAGGACAATCATATGTAAAGATACATAAACTAGAAGGAAATAGGCCAAGCATATATTAATGAGAACATTAAAAAGACACTTACAATCTATAGATGTAGTTGCAATAGCCTCTCCAAGTCCTCCTTGTCCAATCCTTGCACAATGCTCCCAAGATCATAGGTTTGATATCCAAAAGCTTTCTCCCAAGATCATAAGTTTGATACCTCAAATCTACCTTTATCTTCTCCATGGAAAGCCCTCATTATATAGGATTTGGAGGCTTAACCACCATGGAGAGGATCACTCATAAGATACACTAAAATGAGATCTCCAAGATATTTAGGGAGAAAATATCTCTGAATGATTTTAGGGAGGAAATATCTCTCAAGGATTTTAAGGAGGAAATATTTCAACCATCCATGAGATCCTCAACCTCTCCTTAAAAATAGGAAACCAAATGTGAGGTGGATTCTCACACTAAATTAATTTCCTTTTCATGAATATTAATAATTAATTCATGTGCACATAGTATTTTGACCTTCATATAATATATTTCTCCTCCACATTGACTAGGGATTGTGACATATGTTATTTCATGGTGTCGAGGTGTATGCGACACTTAGCAAGGTGCATATGACACTTTTACGACACTTAGGGCGAGGTAAATAGGTGTGGAAATTTTATGTGTAATAGTATGCCCCTTAAAGTGTGAGGCCAAAAGAGAAATTGATGGTCAAAACACTTTACAATTCTTCAATGCAAGGGCATGGAGTTGGAGAACCTGGAAGAAGCTGCAAACAACCATCAAACAATATTAATATATGTTCCATTTTCGAGGCAGGCATACCTATGCTCGGAATACGAGATGACTCAAAGCACGACTGCCGACCAATACACTGCGGATCCATGAAAAATATTGACTAAGGATATGGCCACCAAATATATAATGTGGATCCATACCTCCATGACATGAACTGATCATAGCCATGAAAAATACACAGTGGAGCTATGAGATGATAAAACATAGCCACAAACCAATACAATGTGGATCTATGTGACAATATATATATCAACATGCTCAAATTATCTCCTATCACAGCCTGGGAAAAGCGGATATCAGAGTGAACGCTCAACCCAGGGTCTTCATCCCAATCTCGATGTGGTACGAATCTAGCCATGTGAATAGATGTTTTGATGTCGAACATGGTAGAAACCACTTGATTACTGGTCATTGATGTATACCATTAAAAAGTGCGAGGGAAATCACCAATGATTTCAATGACTCCCAAGGTACCCTAGTACATTCCAACGAATGTGGATAAATGAGTTGAGGTTGAACATTCGTGAAATCATCCGATCAGAGGTCAATGATGTAAACCCACTGTTGGAAGCGAGGAGGCTTGTCGTTGAGGCATGCAGGTCCCAATGTATTAACTGGTTTGTAAGTCTAATTCCCAGATGATGTGTTGAAGTCGACAGGAAAATACTTGTCGAAGGAGGGCCTTGATGTATCCCCCATCATCGACATGAAACTGACATAGGAAAGTGATGTAAGATGGTGAATCAAATGAGTATGGACTGACACAGGAAATGGAAATTGGAAATACTGTAGATGGATGGTTTGAAGTGAAATTTCCCTTGAACATGATGAGGCACGACAACTAACTTGGAAGCATTGAATCAATGAGTACCAAACATGTAATGTGACGACAATAAGAGCACTATTTGACTAAATGAGAAAGTATGGCGGCACATGGAATTGGTATGACTTGGAGACAAGTAGATTACCCAACTGTAAGACGAGACGTAAACATGTGCCATGTTCAAGGGCGACAATAGTTGCCATAAAGGATTCTCAAAAACTTGACCCACTTTCGTCAATTTCCCCCCCACCCATATAGATGAGTACCCCTTTCTTTTTTAACGAGCTTGAGGAGGATAACATATGCTCGGTATAACTCACCTTCGGTAAGTTCCTCTTCCTTTGTTTAACGAACTGGAAGAAGTAAGGGTTCATTCCCATATGGGTCCTTCAATGTGTAGTTTAGCAAGTCCAGAGAAGGAAAACTCGATGGTTTTTAATGTTTAGAGAGTCTGAAAAGAACTTAAAGGAGACTCCAGGGTTGTCCTTTTTCATAATTTTAGTCTCGCGAGGCCGAAAAAAAGATAAACTGTTACTGGGGAGACACCCTTTCGAGACATTTTAACGAGCGTGAAAGGAAGCAAGATCACTCGGTGATATTTTCATGTCTGAAAAGAGCTTAAAGGAGACTCTAAGGGGTTCCTTTTTCGTATAACCTTTACGAGTCCGAAAAAGTGACAAAATTTTACTCGGTCACATTCTCATGTATTTACGAGCACAAGAAAGAACAAAGACTAAGCTCGGTATTGGTTTCATTTTTATACAAGCTTGAAACAAAATTAAACTTATGCTTGTAAATTCCCAACGTAATTTCCAAAGGTAGGGATACTCATGGATGGTTGGTACTCTTCCCCCAACTTGAAAATCTAGCGGCATAACTACAGAATTATAATCAAAGGCTGGAGACATGGCCCCCCAAGCTTCATTTCATTCGTCGACTTTGAGGATGTCACCAATTTTTGTATCAGATGGAGAAAAAAGATAAGGGTGGATGAAATGAAGGTTCAAATACGAGACCTAACAAAAGACTCAACTCGACATATACGAGATCTAGCTAAAGACTCGACTCGATATCTACGAGATCTAGTGAAAAAACTTGACTCAACGAGAGAGGTGACTGTTTCATTTTTTAACAAACTTGACATAGGAAAATAACTATGCTCAGGACCTTTGTTTCATTTTTTAACAAGCTTGCCACAGAGAAGCAAAAACTATGCTCGTAACCTCTCCTTGATCATGGCTGCCAAGAGGAAAATTCAACTACCAGATCTAATTCAGGAGAAGGGAGAGATTCCCTCTCGTGCGGGGTTGAACGCATGGGGCAGGTCGTTACATAATTGACATGTGGCGGGGCAGACATCGTTAGCATGTATGGACCGTTCAGGGAAGGTGGATGGTTGACCATCAGATGAGGGTCAATGAATGAAAGCTGGTTGATCATTACCATGTTTCCGTTGTGAGGGAAACACATCACTCGAAAGAGAGTGGACACAAAATCTCTCATAATGTAGACATGGTCTCGCACAAGGAGCAGATTAAAGTCCAAGGGGTTGTGAACTACCATCACATCTACATAGACCATTTTTCCTCCCAAAGTAATTGGAAACTGAGGAAGGATCCCTAAAGGTTGACTAACTCTTGTGTCAAAAGTTAATAGATTCCGAGTCACAGGCGCAAGTTGCGGGGAACCAAAAGCTTGCCAAGCGTTCACGGATAAGATGCTTTGATGGTTGTTTGTAGCTTCTTCTAGGTTCTCCAACTCCATGCCCTTGCATTGAAGACTTGTAAAGTGTTTCGACCATTAGTTTCTCTTCTGACCTCACACTTTAGGGGGCATATTATTACATATCAAATTTCCACACCTAGGTACCTCGCCCTAAGTGTCGTAAAAGTGTCATATGCACCTTTCTAAGTGTCGCATACACCTCGACACCATGAAATAACATATGTCACAATCCCTAGTCAATGTGGAGGAGAAATATATTATATGAAGGTCAAAATACTATGTGCACATGAATTATTATTATTATTCATGAAAAGGAAATTAATTTAGTGTGAGAGTCCACCTCACATTTGGTTTCCTATTTTTAAGGAGAGGTTGAGGATCTCATGGACAGTTGAAATATTTCCTCCTTAAAATCCTTGAGAGATATTTCCTCCCTAAAATCCTTAAGAGATATTTTCTCCCTAAATATCTTGGAGATCCCATTTTAGTGGATTTGATGAGTGATCCTCTCCATGGTGGTTAAGCCTCCAAATTCTATATAATGAGGGATTTCCATGGAGAAGATAAAGGTAGATTCGAGGTATCAAACTTGTGATTTGGGATAAATCTTTTGGATATCAAACCTATGATCTTGGGAGCATTGTGCAAGGGCTGGACAAGGAGGACTTAGAGAAGCTGCTGCAACTGCATCTACATATTGTAAGTGTCTTTTTAATGTTCTCATTAATATATGCTTGGCCTATTTCCTTCTAGTTTATATATCTTTACATATGCTTGTCTACTGTAGATGAATTTTTTTAATCTAGTATACTAGAGTAGGAGTTTCCTTGTGTCTCTTTGTTGTCCATGGTTTGCAGGTATCAAGCTGTGCAAATGAGTTTGGAGATCAAGCTCAAATTGGAGCAACGAGGACAAACACCAGAATAAGGTGCATCACACTTTCTTCCATCTCTTTCTCTTTCTGACTAGTTAAGCAAATCTCAAAGGGATGTTAGTTTCCATTTGCATCTTTCTGTCTCGGTATTAGGGGTCTAGAATCCGAGGGAAGATCCACCTATCACAGTGGATTTGCCAATTTCTGTTACAGAAAAATCCCCCTACAGATAGGTGAATCTTCCCTTGGATTCTAGACCCCTAATACCGAGACATAAATATGCAAATGGACACTAAAATCCCTTTGAGATTTGCTTAACTAGTCAGAAAGAGAAAGAGATGGAAGAAAGTGTGATGCACCTTATTCCAATGTTTGTCCTCGCTTCTCCAATTTGAGCTTGATCTCCAAACTCATTCGCACAACTTGATACTTGCAAACCACAAACATCAAAGAGACACAAGGAAACTCCTACTCTAGTATACTAGATTAAAAAAATTCATCTACAGTAGACAAGCATATGTAAATATACATAAACTAGAAGGAAATATGCCTAGCATATATTAACGAGAACATTAAAAAGACATTTACAATCTATATATGTAGTTACAACAACCTCTCCAAGTCCTCTTCATCTAGCCCTTGCATAATGCTCCAAATATCATAGGTTTGATATCCAAAATCTTTCTCCCAAGATCATAAGTTTGATACCTCAAATCTGCCTTTATCTTCTCCATGGAAAGCCCTCATTATATAGGATTTAGAGGCTTAACCACCATGGAGAGGATCACTCATCAGATCCACTAAAATGCTATCTCCAAGATATTTAGGGAGAAAATATCTCTTATGGATTTTAGGGAGGAAATATCTCTCAAGGATTTTAAGGAGGAAATATTTCAACCATCCATGAGATCCCCAATCTCTCATTAAAAATAGGAAACCAGATGTGAGGTGGATTCTCACACTAAATTAATTTCCTTTTCATGAATATTAATAATAATTCATTTTCACATAGTATTTTGACATTCATATAATATATTTCTCCTCCACATTGACTAGGGATTGTGACATATGCTATTTCATGGTGTCGAGGTGTATGCGACACTTAGCAAGGTGCATATGACACTTTTACGACACTTAGGGCGAGGTACCTGAGTGTGGAAATTTGATGTGTAATAGTCTTTTACTTTCCTTGCACATGGAACTCAATTTGTTCTTAGCTCCAAGTGGGATTGTGGTGCTCCTTAAATCCCATTGCACATAACACTCAATGTTTTGGACCATAATAAATTAATGACAAATAAAAGGGCTTGGAAAAATGTTGCATTGCAAACAAGGGATGCAACACACCCTCCACAAAAGGTACCCATAAATTATACAATATGAAGCCTTGATATGTTAAGAACCCCATGCTCAAAATTCATACCCGAATCCACCTCATACTCATTAAAATTTCAGAGAGGGTCTTATTGGGAAACACTCCTTGACTTGGGGATTGATCTACCCAATAGGGCACCATGACAACCCTCCCATAGTTAAATTTGGAAAATTTGATAAGGTATTTGAGAATTTGTCTAGTTTGAAAAGAGGGGACTTAATGCACATGTTTGGGTGGTTCCTTTATTAAATATGGCTTACTTGGAATGATACATGTGACTTGTGAAACCTTGGAGGGTGTACTTGTTTGTCTTTGCAGGAACTTGCCAAGTGAAGAACCATTCCATGGAGGAATTATACCATTTTGACCTTCATGGGGGCTTGAAGACCCCAAGGATGGACGCCATACCCCACAGGATGGGCAGAGGGCCTCAGAGCTCTTGTGAACATGAGGTGGTGAGAGTTTCCTTGGAGGCATCTTAACAACACTAGATGATGACTTCATAGCCCTTTTCACTTGGGCGATGGCCTTTGGAGGCCTAAGACGTCACCTTCTAAGCCTTGACGTCATGTGGAGGCTAGGGTTTTGGTGCGCTTGATGGTTCCAGACATGATGTGATGTGGTTTGAAGGAAGAATATGCATGATGATGACACTCCAACACATTAGAAATGGGAACATGGCCTTTGGAGGCCCAATGACTTGCATATTGAGGCTCAACGTCATCCTTCTAGGGAATTATTGTTGGATTATCTGTGCATATCCTTTACATACCAATCTAGCTTTGTTCCTTGTAACCTGTCCATCTTCATTCAATTTATTCCTGAAAACCCATTTTGTGCCGATCACATTCTTATTCTTTGGTCTTGGAACCAATTCCCAAGTGTCATTTT
>ML788236.1:149423-166716 GCA_009831015.1 Picea engelmannii
GTACTATCCATATAGAATAGTATTATCTGAAAATATATCATAACTCATACCATTACCCATAAAAAAAACTTGGGTCCATTACCCAAACCTGGGGTCTCCAACTTCTCATGGCCATAACTCTCTAACCATGAGGAATTATGTGATGTTCCACATACCAATGGAAATGACATGACAAGAACTATCCATCTAGGATATTTTCCCCGACAAATTCACTTTCCTTCATCTCATTATTCCATAATTAAGCATGGGTTCTCTTACTCCATAAAACGTCTTCCCGTGAGGGCTTTCACCATAAGGGGACCACTTTGGAGTTCATACATATTTACTTCTTATCAACCATGACAAAAAAATAATGAGTCATATTTACATCAAACACTATTGGGTCCATTACCCAAAACTTTGTGCTACGAGTCTTTCTTCAAGGGTTGACATCAATGACAACCAACCTTAATCAACAATTACATCACCCCTTAGAGGGTTTTACTTTATGTAATTTTATTTTTGCAAATGGTAAAGGAAAATAAAGGGGGTCAGACCTATTTTAATTTTTTGTTGACTTTCTTATGTGGACAAATTGGTTTAGATGACCTCATATAAATAAAGGTCATATCACTTTCATTTTAGACATAACTCACTTGATAATTACATAACTCTTGGCTGAAATTTTCACCCTACTTGGGAAATTCTCTATCTCTTGTCTCTTGTGAAAATGGATGCTTTACTTGTCTATTGGTGGAAGAATGTCTAAAATACTAAGACAACTGAGGAGGGGTGGGTGGTGGGGTGAATCAATTGTTACTGTGCTTAAACAATTTATGACTATTCAAACAATTTTTAATCTCTTCCAAGTGACCATCAATATTATACAACATATGAACAACATGAGTAATGAACATCAGTCACACATAAGATATTCACAGAGACATGTTTTCACGAGGAAACCCATAAAGGGAGAAAACATCTTCTTCTTGGAATGATAGGCATTCTTTTAAGTTCTGAACATCATCTATGTTTGAGCACCAACTCAAAGTGAGGCTACTACCTCTGTTTTACAAGCTCCAACTTATTGAGAGCACCAACTCTCTGGTTTCTCTAGCACCCACTAGAAGGAAGCATAAACTCCCTAAATGTTCCAACACCAATTGGACTTATACAAGCACCAACTTGTTGAGTGCACCAACTCTCTGGTTTCTCTAGCACCCACTAGAAGGAAGCATCAACTCCCTAAATGTTCCAGCACCAAATGGACTTATACAAGCACCAACTTGTTGAGAGAACCAACTCTCTGGTTTCTCTAGCACCCACTAGAAGGAAGCACCAACTCCCTAAATGTTCCAACACCAACTGGACTTATACAAAGCACCAACTTGCATACCGAAAACTCTGTGTTTTCCCGAGCACCACCCTGCCACCCTGTTTTCTAGCCACAACTAGATGGAAGAGACAACTTCCAATATTCAAGCACCAACTTGAATATTAGAGGACCACAGTCCTCCCTAGCACCACCCTACCTCCCTGATTAAGAATAAATGATTGAATAACCAACAATACAGGTGTTTCAATTCTTACCACTTCTTCTCTATTCTGCAATTCTTCTTTACTTGTATATGTTCTTCAATTCTGCTCTGCTTCTATTTGTTCTACAGTTCTGCTCTGCTTCAAACTGTTCTACAATTCTTCTCTTGCTTCTATTTGTTCAGCATCTCTGAGTTCTATCTCACACTATGCATACTGTAATTTTACCTTTCTTACAATTCAACTCATTTTTCCAGTTCGAACAGCCAACCTACCACAATCATTGCGTTTCCATTTTATCCTATACCACTTATTCAGTTACACCTTGAATCTCCAAGAAAACACATCAGCAACTAAATCACCAAACATCCAAGAACTATGATTCAGTTCTGCTAATTGAAACGTAACTGATCAATTAACTGTGAAGTGCAACAATAGCCCTTCGATCATATTCCCAATTAATCAACACCGTTGGATTAATTCCACAGGGTCTTGCATTTATCTCATATGCCCATTGGCTGTGATTGAACGCTAAGCAAAATTGATTTCACGATTTCGCATTTCGACATTCTTGTGATGAAGGGTCTCGACTCTCCATGTCGCGATTGCCAAAATAGAGCTTGACTGCACTAGCTCCTTCCCTTCTCGTGACCATCGACGATGACTTGGCGCTTATCCACAAAGCGCTTTGCGATTCGTAACTTTGGGACTCCTGTGATGAAGAGTCTTGACTCTTTATGTCACGATCACCAAAATGGATCTTTGTTGAGCTAGATCTTTCCTCACATATGACCGCTAGTTGTAACCAAGCGCTTATCTAGAAAGTGATTTCACGATTCGGGACTTTGGGGATCTTGGTGTGAGGTTTCTTGACTCTCCAAACACCCAGTATACGAAACTCCGAAATGGAGCCAAATCAACAGTCCACGCTCTCCCTTGATCAATGACTTAGATTGAATCACGGTTTCACGTTTCACGATTTCAAAGGATAGAGCTCCTCCTTCCTTTGACTTTCCAATCAGCGAAAAGATGACCTTTCACCACGTGTAGTCTGCATCCAACGGTCCACGACCCTCGATCCAAAGCTTCAGATCAATCCTCGATCCGACGACCCAGATCATTTTGAGATATTGCATATCGCGAGTTCCCACACCATGCTTTGTTGACTCCTCCAATGTGTAAGTCAACGAAATTCTAGTTGCTCGCCATGTGTCCTTCTTGAAGATGGACAGTCCTCCTGCTTTCGGGACTTTGTAAGCTAGCTTCATCTTGCATGTAAAGATCATGATCCTTCTGCTGGATCCAACGACGGTCGATCTTCGAGCTTAGATCTGACGCTTGAGATATTTTCTCTTCTACTGTGCACTCCTCCTATCTGATGGTCATCGAGAATTCTGAATGGGATCCAACGATTACTGTTGCTCTTCACTATTGATCATTGCCATGCCATTATCACTGCGCTGCTGATCATGCTAATCTGTGCCATCAATGACAAACACACACATGTTGCCTTCTGTGTGTAAGTATGCCAACAATCTCCCCCTTTGGCATTGATGGAAACCTTGAACTTGAAGAACTGCACTCTGCACTCTGTTCCTGAACTGTTACTCTGCCTATTGAACATGCAACCACACATACCACTGTAGCATCCTTACCACATTGCTTACCACACTTTTTCTCCCCCTTTGACATCAATGTCAAATAAGAAACATGCCCCCCCTTAACTGTTGCAATACATCTCGAAGGTATCAGATATGTGACAATCACATACTCCCCCTTCAAGTCTGCAAGAGTTTGGATCACCCATAAAATCTGAGTGCAGCAAGTAGCAGAAGCAATGTACTCTGCCTCTGTAGTTGATAAGGAAATAGATCCCTGCTTCTTACCAATCCATGCTACCAACGAGTCACCTAGGAATAATGCACCTTCACTGGTGCTCTTTCTCTCATCCACACAATTTGCCCAATCAACATCTGAATAAGCAGTTAACTGAATATTCTGATTTCTAGGATACCACAAACCATAAGTCATTGTGCCCTTAAAGTATTTGAATATCCTTTTTACAACTACTAAATGACTTTGTTTATGAGTAGACTGATAACGTCCAACCATTCCAACAACTTGCATTATATCAGGACAAGATGCTGTGATGTACAGAAGACTACCTATCATCGATCGCTATGTTCTTTGATCAACATCAGGTGAAATATCATCTTTACTGAGCTTGCAACCAACCACCATAGGTGTACTAACAAGGGAAGAATCTTCCATCTAAAATTTCTTCAACATCTCTTTCAAATATTTTTCTTGAGAGATAAATATTACTGCAAAACTCTAATTTGCTTGTAAACCAAGAAAGTATGACAGTTCATCTATCATGGACATCTCAAACTCTGTTTGCATAGATTTAGCAAACCACTGAACAAAGGAATCATTAGTACAACCGAAAATAATGTCATCTACATAAACCAAAACAACTAGTAAATCATCACCTTCAGACTTGATGTAGAGATTGTTGTCAACAATACCTTTCTTGAACCCTTTGTCTTGTAAAAATTTGTCCAGTCTATAAAACCAAGTTCACGGGGCTTGTTTCAGTCCATATAAAGCCTTCTTTAGCTTGCAAACATAATCATGATTATCTGTCAATGAGAATCCTTCAGGTTGCTCCATATATACTTCTTCCTCCAGATCTCCATTAAGAAATGCCGACTTAACATCCATCTGATAAACTTTAAAGTTCTTATGACATGAATATGCAAGAAACATTCTAATGGCTTCCAATATTGCCATTGGTGTAAAAGTTTCATCAAAATCCCGACCTTCAACTTGTGCATACCCTTTATAGACCAATCTAGCCTTATTTCAAACAACTTGTCATTTTTCATTCATTTTATTCTTGAACACCCATTTGGAACCTATTACATTCTTATCTTCAGGTCTAGGAACAAGTTCCCAAGTATTGTTATTTTCAATTTGATCAAGCTCTTCATTCATAGCTCTAATCCAATCATCATGGTTGTTGGCTTCATCAAAATATTTAGGTTCGGTCATAGATAGAAAAGCAATCTGAGATTGTTCTGTGTCTTTAACTAATTTCCTTCTTGTCTGAACTCCTTTGTTTATATCTCCAATTATCTGATTTTTCAGGATGATTCTTTCTAACAATTCTGAGAGGTGATTTTGTTTCTTTCTATTGATTTGTGTCAGCATGAGTATTCGTATCTTCATCTAATTCATATTCTTCCCTTTCTAATCCTTGGACCTGTTCATCTTCATCTTCAACTATATCTTCTGTGCTTGATTCAACACTGCTTACATTTCTAACTGTGACTTCTTCATCAACTTTTATGTTGATACAATCAACCAATTTATGCAGCCTCTTTTTGTATTCTTTGTATCCTTTACTGTTTGTAGCATAACCTAAGAAGATACCTTCATCAGCCCTATCATCATATTTGCCAATATTTTCATCATTATTCTTGATATAACATTTACTCCCGAAGACTTTAAAATGCTTGATTGAAGCAGGTTTTCCAATCCATAGTTCATTAGGAGTCTTGTCACTGTGTGGCCTGAGATGAGCTTTGTTAAGGATATGAACAACTGTATGGATTTCTTCCACCCAATATGTCTGAGCAATATTCCTTTCATTCATCACTGATCTTTCCATCTGCTGAACTGATCTATTCTGCCTCTCAACTACTCCATTTTGCAGTGGAGTTCTTGGAATAATGTATTCTCGTTTGATTCCATGTTTATCACAGAACTCTTTGAAGTTCCATGAACTAAACTCTCCTCCTCTATCAGACATTACTACCTTCAATCTTTTTCCTGTTTGATTCTCAGTCAGAGCCTTAAACACTTTGAATTTTTCAAATGCTTCAGAGTTTTCCTTCAAAAAGGCAACCCACGTTAGTCTAGAATAATCATCAATAATCAACATAAAATAGTTTTCTTTTCCTGTACCTTCTTTTCTTGGTGGTCCACATAAATCCATATGTACTAACTGGAGAGGTTTTTCTATTGAAGGAAAGTTTTTAGATTTGAACTGAGTGCGAGTAAGCTTTCCTATCTGGCAAGGTTTACAAAAAGAGTCATATGGCTTTGATATCTTTGGAAAATATTTTACTGCCCCATTGTTTCTAAGCTTGATTATATGATCAAAATTTAGGTGTCCAAGTCTCCTATGCCATAGCCAACTTTCATCATATTTGCTTAAGTGGAATTCTTCTTTTTCTTCTTTTAACACACAGACATTGTTTTTTGTTCTTATCCCTTTTGCAATCAACTTCCCTGAATTCAAAGGCTTTATTTTACAATCTTTAGAAGTAAAAACAACTTCACATCCTCGGTCAAAGACTTGAATGAAAATTAGCAGATTATGTTTCATACCATCTACAAATAACACATCTTGAGATTTTATTTTTCCATTGCTCAGACTTACCATTCCTTTACCTTTTATTTTTCCTGGTGCATCGTTTCCAAAAGTTACATTTCCTGATTTGTTTTCACTTAGAGTTAGAAACTTACTTTTGTCTCCAGTCATATGTTTGGAACATCCACTATCAATATACCAGAGATTCTTTTTTCTTTGGGCTGATAACACTAATCGACACTGGTCATCTTCTTTCTTCTTCCAAACCTTGAATTTTTTAGCAACAAGATTCAAATCTGGCTTATAGTTCCTTAAGTGATAGTCTGCAACTTTATGTCCATAATTATGGCAGTTGTAGCATTATGGTTCACTGAATAACAAATCATAACGATTGTTATGCTCATAACTGTTGTTATGTTTCACCTTCGTCCTTCTCCCAGTCATCACATGATTGTATAGTTTGTGATTGATTGTTTGTGACCAAAGTTAGAACAGAGAAAACAATATCCATAGAAAAATCCTTTGTACCTGGAAAAAGACTGTCTTCTTTGAGTGGGTCGATTTCTTCCATGCTGATAGTTTCTTTGATCTACAGATTCGGTTTTGGTACTTTTTCTTTCATTCCTTCTTGGTGGTGATTTTCTTTATTTATTTCTGTAGAATGGTTTTTGTCAATGACTGTAGATTTGACAAACTTGATGGGTTCTGTATTACTTGGATGATCACTACTTGACCCTTCTTCATATCCCAAGCCAACTTTCAAATTTGGATTCCTTTGCTGATTTAGAATGGAAGTTAATTCTTCTGAGGCTTTAATACTTGACAGATTTTGGTGATACAATGCCTTAAAATTCTCCATTTCTTTTCTGGTTTTTACTATCTCTTCTTCTAAGGCTTCACACCTTGCTTTCTTCTTTGATAACTATTGTTTCAGAATGTCTTCTATTTTCTTTGCCTCTTCAAACTCCACATTTAGTAGAGAAAAGTCTTCATCAGGTTCTTTATCATTCATTTTAAACTGCATCAACAACCATTTTTGTTTTCTCTTCTTACATCTGAGTCTGTCAATTTCTTCCAAAACACTGATTAATTCAGCTTCCATATCCACCACATCTTCTTCATCATCCATTTCACCTCCTGAATGTTCATCATCAAGATCTCCCATAGCCATAAGCACAAAATCATTCACTTTGTCTTCACAGGATGAATCACTATCTATGTCTTCTCAGGAGTTGTCATTGTTTGCACACAAACTTTTCTTTTTACTATATTTCTTAAATTTGTATTTCTTTTCATCATCAGAGTTCTGATCCTTTTTCTGGTGAGGACACTTAGATGCAAAATGACCTATCTTACCATAGTTAAAACATTTGAAAGGGATTTTGCCTTGATATTTTCCTGATCCTTTCTTTAACCTTCTCACAAATTTTGCTTCAATATCATTTAATTCTGAATCAATATTTTTGCCTGCTTTAAAAGATGCTTCTCTAGTAATGGATTTATCTTTGCTAATTCTCATTTTATATGCAGTTAGAGTTCCTAGTAGTTGATCAATGGACAGAGTTTTAAGATCATTTAGTTATTCTATTGCAGAGACTTTTGGATTAAATTTATCAAGCATAGATCTTAAAATTTTCCGAACTAAAAAAGATTCTTCAATTTTCTCACCAAGACCCTTCATGGAATTCACAAGCTCTTCAACTCTTAAAAAATACTTGCTGACTGTTTCATCTTCATTCATCTTTAGTTGTTCAAATTTCAATCTATATGTTTGAAGTTTGGCATCTTTTACTTTCTCATTTCCTTCATAACTGTTAATAAGTTTATCCCACATTTCTTTGGCAGTTTGAAGATGCATCACCTTTACAAACTCAGCTTCTGCAAGTCCATTCAAGATAGCATTAATTCCCTTAGCATTAAAGATAAATTCTAACTTATCATCCGTGGAAGATAGCACAACAGGCTTTATGTATCTAGTCTCTACTACATCCCAAACATCAGCACCTAAGGCCATTAAGTATGTTCTCATTATAATCTTACAAAAGGAAAAAAAATGTTCCATCAAAGAGAGGAGGCTTATTGGCTGAAGTCCCTTCATGACTTGTCATGTTTAAGCTTATAGATCTACCTTTAAATAAAGGAACCGACTCTGATACCAATTGTTGAAAATACTAAGACAACTGAGAGGGGGGGGGGGTGAATCAGTTGTCACTGTGCTTAAACAATTTATGACTATTCAAACAAATTTTAATCTCTTCCAAGTGACCATCAATATTATACAACATATGAACAACATGAGTAATGAACATCAGTCACACATAAGATATACACAGAGACAAATTTTCACGAGGAAACCCATAAAGGGAGAAAACCTCTTCTTCTTTGAATGATAGGCAGTCTTTTAAGTTCTGTACTTCATCTATGTTTGAGCACCAACTCAAAGTGAGGTTATTACCTTTGTTTTACAAGCTCCAACTTATTGAGAGCACCAACTCTCTGGTTTCTCTAGCACCCACTAGAAGGAAGCATAAACTCCCTAAATGTTCCAACACCAACTGGACTTATACAAGCACCAACTTGTTGAGAGCATCAACTCTCTGGTTTCTCTAGCACCCACTAGAAGGAAGCATCACCTCCCTAAATGTTCCAGCACCAATTGGACTTATACAAGCACCGACTTGTTGAGAGAACCAACTCTCTGGTTTCTCTAGCACCCACTAGAAGGAAACATCAACTCCCTAAATGTTCCAGCACCAACTAGACTTATACAAGTACCAACTTGCATACAAAAAAAATCTGTGTTTTCCCGAGCACCACCCTTTTTTCTAGCTACAACTAGATGGAAGAGACAACTTCCAATATTCAAGCACCAACTTGAATATCAGAGGACCACAATCCTCCCTAGCACCACCCTACCTCCCTGATTAAGAATAAATGTTTTAATAACCAACAATATAGGTGTTTCAATTCTTACCACTTCTTCTCTATTCTGCAATTCTTCTCTACTCGTATCTGTTCTTCAATTCTGCTCTGCCTCTATCTGTTCTGCAGTTCTGCTTTTCTTCAAACTGTTCTGCAATTCTGCTCTTGCTTCTGTTTGTTCAACATCTTTGAGTTCTATCTCACACTATGCTTACTGTAATTTTACCTTTCTTACAATTCAACTCATTTTTCCAGTTCGAACAACCAACCTACCACAGTCATTGCGTTTCCATTTTATCCTATACCACCTATTCATTTACACCTTGAATCTCCAAGAAAACGCATCAACAACTGAATCGCCAAACATCCAATAACTATGATTCAGTTCTGCTAACTGAAACGTAACTGATCAATTAACTGTGAAGTGCAACAATTGCCCTTCGATCATATTCCCAATTAATCAACACCGTTGGATTAATTCCGCAGGGTCTCGCGTTTATCTCATATGCCCACTAGTTGTGACCGAACACTAACAAGAATTGATTTCGCGATTTCGCATTTCGACATTCTTGTGATGAAGGGTCTCGAGTCTTCATGTCATGATCGCTAAAATAGAGCTTGACTGCACTAGCTCCTTACCTTCTCATGACCATCAACGGTGACTTGGCGCTTATCCAAAAAGCGCTTCACGATTCACAACTTCGGGACTCTTGGGATGAAGAGTCTCGACTCTTTATGTCGCGATCGCCGAAATGGAGCTTCGTTGAGCTAGGTCTTTCCTCACATATGACCGCTAGTTGTAACCAAGCGCTTATCCAGAAAGTGCTTTCGCGATTCGGGACTTTGGGGATCTTGGTGTGAGGTTTCTTGACTCTCCAAACACTTGGTATCCGAAACTCTGAAATGGATCCAGATCAACGGTCCACGCTCTCCCTTGATCAATGGCTCAGATTGAATCGCGGGTTCATGTTTCGCGATTTCAAAGGATAGATCTCCTCCTTCCTTTGACTTTCCAGTCAGCGAAAAGCTGACCTCTCACCACGTGTAGTAGGCATCCAACGGTCCACGACCCTCGATCCAAGGGTTCAGATCAATCCTTGATCTGATGACCCAGATCATTTCGAGATATCGCATATCGCGAGTTCCCATACCATGCTCCGTTGACTCCTCCAATGTGTAAGTCAACGAAATTCTAGTCGCTCGCCACGTGTCCTTCTTGAAGATGGGCGATCCTCCTACTTTCGGGACTTTGTAAGACCTCTTCATCTTGCACGTAAAGATTGTGCTCCTTCTTCTGGATCCGACAATGGTCGATCTTTGGGCTCAGATCTGACACCTGAGATCTGTTCTCTTCTACTACGCGCTCCTCCTATCTGACGGTTATCTGGAATTCTGAATGGGATCCAACGATTACTATTGCTCTTCACTGTTGATCATTTCCGTGTCATTATCGATGCGCTGCTGATCGTGCTGATCTGCACCATCAATGACAAACACACACACATTGCCTTCTGTCTGTAAGTATGCCAACAAAGAAAGGCTAGCGACTTCTCTTGCATGCTTGTTCTTGGCAGTTGTGGTGGAATATCTTGATAAGTAAGGGTTTTTCATGCTATCTCTTGGATTAGGTAAGGAATTTTTTCAATTTTATGTGTTTCTTCTTGATTTCAAGGTTAATTTGTCAAACCCTTGGAGGATTATAAAGGCATACACCCTCCATCAAATAATTTCTCTTCATTATCATTGAAAATAATTTAAAGGATTTCTACAAGGAGTAAAAAGGCTTACACCCTTGTAGCAAGACCTTACTAAGGTTTGTTTACTCTAGGGAGTAAAAAGTATTACACCCCTAGAGGAGTAATAAACCCTAGATCGTAAAAAATAGACTCCATAACCCATTAGATAAGGCACTAATCTTTTGCATTGGAGATTGAATATTGTGCATTAGTAAACATTATTTCAAGGAGATTGAATTGTTCAAGTTTGAAATTTAATTTTACATGCTTTAAGTTATCTTGTGCCCTAAGGACACCTTGATTTTCCAAGTTATTAAGCTATTTTAAAATGCATTAAGCTACAACCATTATCTCTACAACAAACTTACTCTCTTTTACTCTCTTACTCACTTTTCTACTGCCGAAATTTACTTGCAAGTTGTCATAATTGATCTATTGTCTAAGAGTTTTTGTTTGGGTGGATTGCTTGTTGATTTTAGTGGCTAGAATTTTTTGTTGTACAAAAATCTTGCTACAACCATATGGCTGTTATAAAACTCTGCTGATAACAATTAATAACAACCCTCTTTTGCTATCAAAGTCTTGGTCTAAATATTGGAGAGTTCTCTACTAATTGCTAGCTTTATTTTCCAATACACCATACACTTGATTTTGATGGTTTAATTTGTAGTTGTCATAAATTATTTATTGTTGATATATATATTTCCATATTGCTTCAATTTTGGGACATAAGGTCTCTTGCCGATTCCCCATTGGTTTGAGGCTTTTTATCATCATATATTGTCTTGTTCGGGTAGGTCTAACATTGTTTTACATGTACATAACCTTGGCAACCATTCACCATCTCCCAAGACTCTTCCCCAAGCCTCATTCTCATCCTTGAATTTGACCTATAGGGGCACTCTTCGATCTCTTTCCATCTTCCATTAGAATCCCCCTAGGCTCACCGAGAATCCTCTCTTGTGTTGGACTTGTCCTTCACTAAAACTAGGGAAACATCTATTGAGGTGGCAATGATAGGTGTTCCTAGTTGTGTCACACACTTGGTGTTTGGGTTGGGATTTTCGCAAACTACAATTTGTACGATAATATTTTTGGAATCGTTGTTTGGGTTGGGATTGTTCCGTTTCGATGAACTTTTTATAAAGTCATCTGGCAACTCCACAACCTAAGAACCCACCTTTCCCTAAAACTCTTCCCCAAGGAAGATTCACACTTGAAGAGAACATTGAATCTATTGGTGTGGCCATGGAAGACAATGGTATAGAACATGAAGATGTTACGATGAAGCTACTAACTATGTCTCTTGATGAAAATACTAAAAAGTGGTATAAAGGATTTTTTGACAATCACTTGGCATCCTATGAAGATTTCGCTAAGTTGTTCAAAGGTAGATGGACAACAAAGAAGGAAAACATAATGCTATTAATGCAATTCAATCAAATCAAAAGGAAAGAAAAAGAAATAGTGAAGGAATTTGATACTAGATTTGACAACTTGCAAAGTCAAATCTCGAAGGACTTATGCCCACCACAAGAAATTGTCCTCCTCCTGTACTTGAATTCTTTTGAAGGAAAGTTTGGTTTTATACTGAAGGAAAATATGTCTGAAATTTTTTCAAAGGCCAAAGAGTATAGTGTTCAGATCGAATAACATCTTATCAGCTCAAAGATTGGGCCTTTTCAGTTCCCTCGTGTCAAAGCAAAACCTAAGACGAAGACTTCAACTAGCAGTCTACAGGATCCAATCACACTCATGGATCATAATTTTAATCAAATGAATGCCCAATTTGTCCAGAGTCAAAGTCAGATAATGAGAAGGTTGACAAATTTTGAAAGGCATCATTCTACTTCAAGACCTCAATTTATCAAGCAGTGGAGGGAAAACACAGGTTTGAGACCAAGGCCAAGAAAAGAGGCAAAGGAACCTAACACCTTGGATCATGTTGGGATGGTCAGCATGGAGGGATCACCATGGTGTTTTCCTTGCCAGGGACCTTATACGAAACATGCATGTCTCAAACGAATGAAAGAGGAAGAAGATCTAAGCACTATGGACATGTTGAACTTCATTGATACAATTTTCACTATTTGGGATGATGAACAAATTGACATCACTGAAGAACAAATTGAAGAGTTCAAGAAGAGGGTAGCTAGACAAGCTTGGTTGGAATTATTGAATCAAATGGATGAAGACCTAAAGGACAAGTTGAGGAAAAAATAAATTATGACATACTCAAGAAGAAACAAAGTGCAGGTCCCACCACCTCAAGCAACAAAGGAAGTACCTCCACCTCCTCCACCTCCAGTTCATGACTTACTTCCACAGCCTGCACCGATAGGTGAAGAGATTCATATGATTTTTCACTGGATTTATGAAATTGTGAGATATTACGGGCACCAGGCATGAATAAACAAATTCTAAGGTGGTGGGAGCCATTTTCAAAACAGTTTCTAGATCCATGATTTTCTCCAAGGAATAATGATATAATATTATTGGGAGCTCATAGATCCATGATTTAGGAAATATAAATTGCATAGAAACACTATAAATACTCCTTTCCCGTTAAAACCTAACAACGAATGACCTAATTGGATCCGAGTGAATAAGGACGCAAGATGACTCACAGATGTACTAGGCATGATGGGGAAGATGAATATGTTGGTATCTGTGGTAGATATTTGTAAAATTCCTTCTGTAAGAAGAGAAGTTTTGAAGGCATTGAAGTTACAAGATGGAGCAGAGGATCCTCTGGTCATCCTAAACACTATGTATCATGGGATCCAAGGAGAAGAGGCTCCTCCTTTTTATCTTTCCTTGGGCATAAATGGCTTCCATTCAAATAATTGTATGTTGGATTCTACAGCCTTGAAAAACATAATGTCTCTAAAGGTTATGAAACAAATTGGTTTGTGGAAAACTCATCCTTATGGAAACATTTGTGGTATTGATTCAATAATGGTGAATGTGTATGGTCTCATAGAAGATGTGGAGGTGTATCTTCAGGATTTTCCCCACATCAACCTCATCATGAATATAGTTTGGATTGATGCACTTGACACTTAGGGCATGCTCTTATCAAGAAGTTGGTCCACTACCCTAGGAGGGTTTCTCAGTATGGACCTCACTCATGCACGTATCCCTATGGGGGATGGGACATTTTCGATTTTATACAGTCCAAATTTCATAAAGAATCATTTGGTTGATCCAAATAGACCTGATTATTGGAGTGTGTGGCACCTCCCTTTATTGAATATGATCCTCAAGGTTTACCTTTTTCACAAGAAGATTGTATTGATGCACTACTTCTGAATATGGATAAGTATAAAGAGAAGCTTGCAGAATACCAGGGAAAATATCTAGGATCCATCAAGATACTCAAGAAGGATGAGGACAAGAAGGATAAAGAGCAAGAACAAGATATCAAGTATATGGTTGAAGAAGATATTCCCACACAACCTTACATTGAAGAACTACCTTATGTTGAATTTGATGAAGGCAACCTTGCTCTCATATGGGATAAAAGGAAGGGAAAGACAAAATATGACAAGACAAATGAAGCTTTGTGGCTAGACCATGACATTGTCAATAAGAAGTCTGAGAAGAACACTTACTATTTATTTTCCATGGATGGGAGGAGGATTCCATTACCAGTTGATGGGTCTATCCTCCGACCCTATGTTTATAAGACATGATCTCCATGGGCCTCAGGCCCCAGGTAAGTAGGTAGGTCATTTTCTTTCTTGCATTTGCATTTGTGTGTTCATTGTAGTGAAGTTGCATTTACTTTCATGCTTTGATTTACATGTTTCTCTATTTTCATTTATGCATAATAGCTGTGGTACATTTGCTTGAATCATATTACATGTTAGCTAGAAATTTTTGAAAAATGCAAAATTTTATTTTTTAAAGAATAGTTGAAATTTCGGAAGTTTTCATTATATGAATAAAGGGTGAGCAAGCCACCCCTCGATGCTCTAATTATTTTTTCTTGAGTATGTGTAGGCACAAGTCTTACTAGGAGATGTCTAGGTTCTCATGTAGTCTACAACGAGCACATGTACCCATTTAGGAGCCATATGTTACCCCCCCCCAGGCTAGGGATAACTAAGGATATGATGTCTCAAGGCCCACAGGTTGAATACATGGAGTGCCAAGAGCCATATGAACAGACAAATCCCCTCCTCTCACCACACATCATCATTGATCGACAACAACATTTTCCACCCCACGATCTTGGCCCATAGATGACAATAGGTATTGCTTCATGAGGTAATGATTTTGGTCTCGTGGTAACTGTCATTTTAATAATTGAATCATTTGAACATGTTGCAAAGATTCCTTTCTTGATTATAAAAACGTTTGCTTGGAAATTATACATTTTTCCTCATTTCATTTTCATGGTTGAAATGGTTTCCTAGAAAGTGTCTCACCCTCGGGAAAAGGGTTGCTACTAGGGGGTCTTCTTGAAGGGTCATCGTACCATTCACGCACATACTTATCACTCTCCACACCTCTTCCCTTTTGTTTCCTCATCTTTTGGGTTTTCAGCCTTATTGACCCCAAGAAGGGAATCTACCTCATTTCATGGGAAGAAGTGGCTAAAAGCCCAGAGGTGTTGTAGCTGGAAAAAGTTGAAATCCATAAATTATCCCTCTAGATGCTCACCCTAAGGTCCTGAGAGTAATGGAATTCTTCTCCATAAAAAAATGAAGGACCTTTAAAAAAGAAAACACATAATTAATAAATGTCCCACTTGTTGAGGGAATGCATTTGTGATGTCTTTTAATTTCCTTGCACATGGAACTCAATGTGTTCTTAGCTCCAAGTGGGATTGTGGCGCTCCTTACTTTCCATTTCACATAGCACTCAATGTTTTGGACCATAATAAATTAATGGAAAATAAAAGGGCTTGGAAAAAGGTTGCATCGCAAACGAGGGATGCAACACACCCTCCACAAAGGCACCCATAAATGAAACAATATGAAACCTTGATATGTCAAGAACCCCATGCTCACAATTCATAACCCCATCCACCTCATACCCATTACATGAATTAGAGAGGGTATTCTTGGGAAACACTCCTTGAATCAAGGATTGATCTACCCAATAGGGCACCATGACAACCCTCCCATACTTAAATTTGGAAAATTTTATAAGGTCTTTTAGCATTTGTCTAGTTTGAAAAGAGGGGACTTGATGCACATGTTTGGGTGGTTCATTTATTAAATATGGATTACTTTCCATGATAAGTGTGATTTATGAACCTTTGGAAGGTGTACTTGAATGTCTTTACAAGACCTTTCCAGGTGAAGAACCATTCCATGGAGGAATTGTGCCATTTTGACCTTCATGTGTTGTTGAAGACCCCAAGGATGGACATCATACCCCATAATATGGGTAGAAGACCCCAGAGATATTATGCACATGAGGTGATGAACTTTGCCTTGGAGGCACCTTAACAATACTAGAGGATGACCTCATATCCCTTTGCACTTAGACGATGGCCTTTGGAGGCCTAGGATGTCACCTTATAAGCTTTGATTTCATGTGGAGGCTAGGGTTTTGGTGGGCTTGATGGTTCCAAACATGGTGTGATGTGATTTGAAGGAAGAAGATGCATGACGATGACACTCCAAAACATGAGAGATGGACACATGGCCTTTGGAGGCCCAATGACTTGCATCTTGAGGCTCAACATTTCACTTAGAGGCTCAATGTCACCCTTCTAGGGCATGACATGACCCCTTGGAGGGTTTTACTTTATGTAATTTAATTTTTGCAATTTGTAAAGGCAAACAAAGGGGGTCAATTCTCTTTTGATTTTTTGTTGAATTTCTTATGTGTACAAATTGGTTTATATGACCTCATATAAATAGAGGTCATCTCACTTTCATTTTAGACATAACTCACTTGAGAATTACATAACTCTTGGATGCAATTTTCTCCCTACTTGGGAGAATCACTATCTCTTGTCTCTTGTGCAATTGTATGCTTTACTTGTCTATTGATGGAAGAAACACGAGTGACTTCTCTTCCATGCTTGTTCTTGGAAATTGTGGTGGAATATCTTGATAAGTAATAGTTTTTCATGCTATCTCTTGGATTAGGTAAGGAATTTATGCAATTTTGTGTGTTTCTTCTATTTCAAGGTTAATTTGTCAAACCCTTGGAAGAGTATAAAGGCATACACCCTCCATCAAATAATTTCTCTTCATTGTTATTGAAAAGACTTTAAAGGATTGCTACAAGGAGTAAAAAGGTTTACACCCTTGTAGCAAGACCTTGCTAAGGTTTGTTTACTCTAGGGAGTAAAAGGGATTATACCCTTGGAGGAGTAACAAACCCTATCTCATAAACAAGAGACTCCATGACCCAATAGATAAGGCACTAATATTTTTCATTGGAGATTGAATATTGTGCATTGGTAAACATAATTTCGAGGAGATAGAATTTTTCAAGTTTGAAATTTAATTTTACATGCTTTAAGCTATCTTGTGCTCTAATAACGTCTTGATTAGCCAAGTTATTAAGCTTCTGTAACAAGAATTAAGCTACAACAATTAGGGATGCAATAAACTTATTCTCTTACTCACTTTTCTACCGCCAAAAATTACTTGCAAGTTGTCATAATTGATCTATTGTCTAAGAACTATTGTTTGGGTGGATTGCTTGTTGATTTTAGTGGCTAGAACTTTTTGTTGTAGAATTTTTTTTATATAGCCATAAGGATGTTATAAAA
>ML788236.1:169017-180461 GCA_009831015.1 Picea engelmannii
ATATTTAATCATTCGGAGAAACTCCTTCAAAAAACCCAAGTACATTCATACATCCAAATCATGAGACATGTATACAATAAAGGCTATATATTGACATCTTTATATACATATTCTCACTCATTTCACATGTGGGATCCCCATTAGGCAAAAACCTATTACATATAGATTTAATCCCATCTATACCCCTATTAGGGTCATAAAATGGTACCCCTCTTTGAAAATATTTGTCTTCAAATCTTTGTAGCTAAGGATTTTACATGTCATGAAACCAAATAATAAGATTTATTTATTTTATTTCTCTCTTGTTTCCATTGATCATGATTATCCATTTATCCATATTCAATTTTTTTGAGTGTTAATCCTTGATAGTTTTGTTTCCTTTACATGCATTGTTGTAGCTTCTCCAATTTGTTGTAGTTGTTGGGACTCTTTGATAATATCTCATTTAATAATGGTTCTTTGATTCCCCATTCTATGAATATTTTTTATTCTGTCATCTTCTTCATGGGTAATGTTGATGTTGATCTTCTTATCTTTCTTTCCAACTTTCACAGTAATGAGGGGTGTTGATATGGTTCACTTTTTTATTATTTTTCTTTGTTTTCCAAACCCTTATGATGAATATTATTTGTTGGTACAATGACATGCTCTAACCTCTATGCTTAATCTTTGATTATATTTACTTGAAAGAGAATACCTTCATTTTATTTTTTTTTCTTTCAATTTGGATGTTATCCTCTCTAATTGTATAGCTTCATCCCCAAGTTTCTTTTGATGATCTTCTTGTATCTTCTCTTCCTTCTCATCATTAAGTTGAATGGTGATGGTATCCATCAACTTGCTTTATCCGTCTTTAAGTCTAGATTGTATTTCTGACTTGATATATTTTGTAGATAAGGATTCTTCAACATTCTTACCAATTTCCTCTTCAATTCTTCTAGCAATATCTTCAGAAAAGATTTTTTATTGATAATATCAATCTTGAAAATGCTTCTTTTCATCTTTTAATCTTTTAACCTCATTAAGTAGTGTTTGATTATGGTTTCATAATCTTATAATTTCTTCATTCTTCTTTTTCAATTCTTCCTATGAATCATATTAATCCTTCTTGCATTTTCTCATCTTTCCTTGCTTCATGTTGTTAACCTCCTCGATGAGTGCTTCATCAAGGGCTTTCATATTGGACAACCCAACACCATTTTTCATGAGATATCAGTTTGCTTCCTTCAATTTATCTTGGATTTTCTGCACCTTTTCCTCTCATTCTATTTTTTTCATCCATTTATGTGAGAAGGCTATTTCCAAATTTTCCCACAATTCACATAAACTTTTGGTGCACTTATTAAGACTATTCCACCAATCATGAGCACCATCTATAAGATAAACAATTATATAATAAACATTTTCCTAATTTTTCTTTGCAACATTCAACCTTTAGGCTTTTAGCATCAATCCCACTTCTCTTTCACGAAAATCTTGGTATTACCATCAATTTTTTCCTAATAGTTGGGGTCTAGTCAAAACCCTTAGATTTCAATTCCCCAAAATATTCGATATTAATCCCATTTTTTCAAAAACATTGTATTCTCCTTGATCTCCTATTTGCATGACTTTTAGATCACCTCAATTGGACCTTCTAATAAAAAGTTATGTTAATTGTAAATTAACATACCATTTTAAGCCCTTATTTGGGGACACTTTGCAAGCCAATCTTGTGAATGAGGTATCRAAATTTCTACACCATTCAATTTGAGATTTGGCCTATAACTTCCTAATACGTACTCTCCAGAATGTCGAGGTCTCCCTCAATTTGGATGTGATAATRAGAAGTTATGGCCACTCTTCTAAAACTATTTGATTTTGGCATTTATTTGGAGAGAAAAGTTGTAAAGGTGATATCTCCTCCAATTTTGCACTAACAAATACAATTTTGTAATATGTAATAGCCTAATGTGTCTTCTTTTCAATTTCCAATCAATATGACTTCAATTTAATCTCTCAACATCAATATATTCCATTTTTAGTGAACCTTGCTACTTTTAACTTAGTTTCAATATTGAACAAGAGCATTGTCTTGTCCTAACTGTACCTCCAAAATTCTCACACATCTTTTGCTAAAATTTAGACTAGATATAGTTCAATATGTCCTCTTTCCAACTATTCAAGTCTCATCTCATTATAGTTCTCTAGTAAATGTTAATAGTGAAAAATTTACAAGGTGTTGTTTTGATGATGCCAACCAAGGATCTTTTGCTTTGATACATAATCTTATGAACCCAATACATAAAATAACATTTTAGAAACCAACACACATGCAATGTACAACAAATATGAGCAGAGAGCACAACTCCCAAAGTGAAAATAGATATGAGTTACAAAATAACTTCTTATTCATTATGAGAACTTCCTCCAAATAACCCAAGTATATCCATATATTGATCCAGGTGGATATTGGTGGCCACCCACCTATTCCAACTGGTTCGTCTTGTCAGTTTTTAGTTCAACACGTTCTTTTGTACTTCTTTGTAATTGTGGGTTCTACACTTCTGGGGCTATATGAAGCCCTACAGTTCTTCCAGGTGGATACGGGTGGCATCTCACCTAATCAAATTCGATTATTTTGTATGTTTTCATGTCAACACATCTTGTTGTACTTCCAGGGCCATTTTGGAGCCCTAAACAATGTTTTTTTGGCTTGCCACAATCAAACTGTAGACAAAGTTAGAGTTTGACAACATAATGTGTATTTCTCTAAAATACCTTTCCAACGGGATATCACACGCCTAAAACAAAGGTTGTATGCAAAATTTACGACCCTGGGAAGTTGAGGTACCAACTTACCCATAGGGGCCCACATGATTTTTGGTGTTTCACCTTTTAGGGTTAGGTTTTTGGATGTCTATGGTTTTGGAATTCATGAGTAATATCAAAAAGGCCTTTGGAGCCTCATTGTAATCATTTTGCTCAGATGAATGCACGTAGCAGCCACATCTCTTCTCAGAGATAACTACCACCATTTCTCGCAAGTGTTTCAGTTCTACAGTTTTACAGTTTCAGCCTATTTCATTTATTCAATAGAAGATATTGTTCACTGGATATCTATGTTGTTATTCATATCTATGTGTTTATTGTATTCAGTCTTTTAATCAGTTCGTTCCGCTTCTAAATTTGGATCAGTGGTATCAGAGCGATCTGCTCTTCATTTATTTTTTTTCGTGCATGTCCCCGACAAGATCTAGGTACAAGAAGTTGGGACTCGAACCAATCGAGTCGTTGCAATATTGGCTGCGTCAAGCCCGAAAAAAAACCATGGGAGACAAAAATAAAGATGATGGAGCAAGAGATCCTTTTAAAATGTTGCTCGAGGAAGCCCTTGCATGACAAAGGAACAAAATGATGGACAACTTTGCGCAGATCCTTCGACGACTGCCCATAGGAGAAGCATCTTCATCAAGCAGCCATGCAACCCCATTCAAGGTACAGGTAAATTTTGATATTCCATTATTTGAAGGACTGATAGATGCGAGTAGATAAATGGTTGAATCTTCTCGAAGGGTATTTTTCGGTCCATAATTTTTCCAATAGGGAAAATATTACTTTTGCACTCCTCAAGGATGTCCCCCATGTTAAGGACTGGTGGGACACTTACTTTGAGCAAAGGGCCATAGAGGAATCTGCAATATTTGTGGTTTTCCCTACATGGGATTCCTTCCGGGATGCCATTAAAGAACAATACTACCCTGTTGGAAGCTACGAGGACCAGTACACTAGATGGACCACCCTGCGTTAAGAAAGGGACCAGACAGTACCAGATTTCACCAATATTTTCCATACCTTGTGCACCAAGTTGGGTATCAAAGACTCTAAGCAAAATCTAGTGCTCAAATACCACGCCTGTTTGCATAGATACATTCAAACATAAATGGAGTTTCTGGACATCGCCTCATTGGGCACAAATTATAGATATGCTATCAAGATCGAGCAAAAAATTATGCAGAAGAGGCGAGAGTTTGGATCTGCAAACTCCTCACAGTCAAAGCAGGGTAAAGGCTGCCTCGACCCACACAACAAGGGACAGAGAAAAGATGGCCACTCTCAAGACAACTAGCTTAAGCCGCAACACAAGAAGGGCAATGCGAAGATGAAGAAGGACACGGGAAAATGGCGTGAATACCATAAAATCCCTTGGCACAACACTGAAGAATGTCGCTCCAAGAAGTCACTCATGGCCGAGTTGAAGGCTTCCGAGTTAGAGGATGATTATGATTCTGAATCAAATCCAGAAGGAGGGAAGAGAATTATCGATGTTGAACCTAGTGCCACTGTCGATACCACTAAAGTCCAGCCAAGCGAACTAGAAGAACCATAGGAAGGGGAACGCCTCTTTCACTCACAGATGTGGGTAAAAGGGGCTCCACTTCATTTCATTGTCGATAGTGGCAATCAGAACAACCTAATCTCAATAGAGGTCATCAAGCGACTGAACTTGCCGACGACACCGCACCCACAACCCTACACCATCTGGCTTCACCAAGGAAGAGATTTATGTGTCAACCAACAATGTCACCTGCCCTATGACATCAAGCCCTTCAAAGATGAGGTATTGTGTGATATTTCTCCCCTTGAAGTTTGTGATTTTCTTTTAGGACAACCATATTTTTGGAAGCGTGATGTTGTTTATGAGTCTAGACCTCACAGTGTTATTATTACTTTGGGTAGACAATTATAAATGATACTAGAGGTAGCACTGCCTACCGATATTTCTTTAATATCTGCTAAGCAATGCAGTAAGGTCATTTCACAGACTGGGAAGTTCGTCTTCTTTGTGATCCATGCTCACAATAAGCAGAAGGTTGCCACCACATCTGTGGCCTCTACACAGAGCCTCTCTTTGCAGCAGAAGAAAGTGGACAAGATCGTGGAAGAGTACAGAGACATCTTCTCCTCACCCACCGGGGTACCAACACACTGCCAAGTCAAGCATCAAATTGATCTAACCCCCGGTACACCTCTACCTAATGGACCAGTCTATTGTCGCTCATTGATGGAAAATGATGAAATCAAGCATCAGATCCAAGAGCTTCTTCAAAAGGGGCACATCAGACCCATCTCCTCCCCTTGCAGAAGCCTGATTGTACTAGTGCAGAAGAAGGACATGACAAAATCACAGTCATAAATTGGTACCCAATTCCTAGGATTGATGACCGTCTTGACCAACTCAAGGGGGAAAAGTTCTTCAACAAGATTGACCTAAAGTCTGGCTACCACCAGCTTCCCATCGAACCAATTGATGTCTGGAAGACAACTTTCAAATCTAAAGAAGGTCTCTTCGAATGGTTGGTCATGCCCTTTGGCCTAACAAATGCACCAACCACTTTCATGAGGTTGATGGATGATGTATTGAGACCCTTCACCAACTCTTTTGTGGTGGTATATTTGGATGACATCCTCATCTTCAACGGAACTTGGGAGAAGCACATGCGACATATTCAACATGTTTTGAGCACTATGCGACAACACAAGCTATATGCCAACTTGGAAAAATGTTCCTTTGGCATGAACATGGTCCAATACTTGGGATACATTGTTGATGAGCATGGAGTACATTTCGATCGTGCTAATATCCAATTCATTCGTGACTGGACAACCCTGACCACATTGACCGAGCTTCAAAACTTCTTAGGACTAGCCAATTTCTACCGACGGTTCGTGTTGGGATTTTCCCATATTGCATGGGCCCTCAACCACGTAACCAAGGGTGGTGGCAGAGAAAAGTTTGTGTGGGGGAAGGAACAACAACGAGCATTTGATGATCTGAAGCATCGCGTGTGCTCAACTCCAGTACTCTCCTTGCCTGATCTGCAAAAACCGTTTGAGATTGAGACTGATGCATCTGACTATGCTGTAGGCACAATTGTCACTCAACATGGTCATCTGATGGCCTACCATAGTGAGACACTCTCAGATACTGTCCAGAAATACCCCACCTATGATAAGGAAATGTATTCCATTTTACAAGCCTATCGTCAATGGAAACATTACATTCTGGGAAAGGAGACGATCATCCACACCGATCACAAGCCTCTACAGTTCATACAGACACAAGGGAAGTTGCAGAACGACTGCCATCATAAGTGGTCCACCTACCTGCAACAATTCCATCTTAACATCAAGTATAAGACTGGGAGCGCAAATCATGTCACTGACTGCCTCAGTCGACCTCCCATAGCTGCACTCACCATTGTGCTCCATTCATGTGGACATGAGGCATTTGAGTGGCCCCAACTTTATCAACAAGATCTAGACTTCGCCACCACCTATCAACTCTTGGGTACAGGTGTGAATGCCACCGATTTTCACATTCAGGATGGGATGTTATGCCATCTGGGCCATCTATGTGCTCTTGCAAGCGAGCGTGCAAAGCTGATTTGGGAATCCCACTACATTCGGGTGGCATGACATTTTGGTGTGGAGAAAATTGTGGTCGTTCTCCATAAACATTTTTATTGGCCAAAACTTCGACATGACGTCAACAAATATATCAGATCTTGCACTGCATGTGCCATTTCCAAGCCATCCATCAAGAAGCAAGGCTTATACACCCCTCTTCCTACTCCCGAGAAGCCTTGGGAATCCATCTCGATGGATTACATGTCTGACCTTTTGTCCACCAAGAAAGGCAATGATTGTGTATTTGTGGTCCTTGATAGGTTTTCGAAGATGGCCATCCTCACAGCCTGGAAGAAGAACATCACAGTGACAGATACTGCCAAGCTCTTCTTCAAACGAGTGTGGGTCCATTTTGGGATACCAAAGACCATCATATCCAACCGGGACAACAGGTTTCTCAACACATTTTGGTCGAGTCTCTGGTCACTATAGGACACCAAGCTCACTAAATCCACCGCTTTCCACCCTCAAACAGACAACCAAATAGAGGTCATCAATCGGATAATCGTGCACATCCTACGCATGTACAACTCTAAGCATCCACGTAGATGGGATGAGAGTCTCCTCTATGTTCAACACAGTTACAACAAGGCTCTCCATATCTCCACTGACCATAGCCCATTTCAGGTGGGACTGGGATTCCAACCCTTGGGTCCCATTGATGTTGCACTACCTTTGGCAACCACACAGACCGACTCTTCCCATGTTCAGTTTGAGACCGACAAAGCAAATCCACCAGATTCATTGAGCGGATTCAACACATCCGTCAACAGGTCCACGAGATTTTGCGGAAATCCAATGCTAAGTACAAGCAACGCCATGATCAACACAGGGTACCACACTAGTTTCAGGTTGGCGACAAGGTCTGGTTACACTTGCAGAAGGAGTGTATTACAGGGCCCCATCAAAAGCTCCTCCCACTTCGCTATGGGCCTTACACCATCACTAAGGTTGTGGGTAACAATTCTTTTGAGCTCAACACTCCACCATTCCTTGGCTTGCACTTAGTGTTCAATGTGGACCTCCTTCGGCCATATTTTCCACCATTATTGGACACCTCAGAGATCGCAGAACAACTGACACCAACAAAGCTCAACCCTGACTGCATGGAACATGCATCCACTGATAATATAGTGGACACATAGGTCAAGGGAACTTGCCAACAAAGGATCAAGCTTTATCGAGTTGTCAAGGTAGGACAACTCCTATACCAAGGCAAGTGGTTCACCCGAGGCCAAATCCATCAGAAGTTCCCTCACCTGATGGGGGAACTCAACACAATGGATACCATTGCTTCCTAAGGGGGGATGATTGATCCAGGTGGATATTGGTGGCCACCCACCTATTCTAACTGGATCCTCTTGTCAGTTTTAAGTTCAAGACATTCTTCTATACTTGTTTGTAATTATGGGTTCTACACTTCTGGGGTTGTCTGAAGCCCCACACATCTTCCGGGTGGATACAGGTGGCCTCTCACCTAATCCAACTGGATTATTTTGTATGTTTTCATGTCATCACATCTTGATGTACTTCCAGGGTCGTTTTGGAGCCCTAAACAATGTTTTTTTGGCTCGCCACAGTCAAGCTGTGGACAAAGTCAAAGTTTGACAACATAATGTGTAGTTCTCTAAATGACCTTTCCAATGGGCTATCACGTGCCTAAAACTAAGGTCGTCTGCAAAAGTTACGTCCCTTGGAAGTTGAGGTACCAACTTACCCATAGGGGCCCATATGACTTTTGGTGTTTCACCTCCTAGGGTTAGGTTTTTGGATGTCTAGGGTTTTGACATTCATGAGTAATATCAAAAAGGCCTCTGGAGCCTCATTGTAATCATTTTGCTCAGACGGATGCGCATAGCAGCCACATCTCTTCTCAGAGATAGCTACCACCATTCAAGCAAGTGTTTCAGTTCTGCAGTTTTACAATTTCAACTTATTTCATTTATTCAATAGAAGATATTGTTCACTGGATATCTGTGTTGTTCTTTATATCTCTGTGTTTATTGTATTCAGTCTGTTAATCAGTTCGTTCTGCTCCTAAATCCAGATCATATATCCAAATTATAAGACCATGTATACGATAATGACTATATTGACCTATCTATATATGTATTCTCTCTCATTTCATATTTGATCCCCCTATTAGGCAAACCCATATTACATATACACTTGATCCCGTTACATATATGTTTAATCCCATGTATACCCCTAATTAGGGTCATAGCACACACCACTTTACAACTCATTCTTTGAACTGTTGCATATGTAGGCACAATTAGATTTACTTGAATCAAGAAAGTTGAAAGGTCACAAGATTAAGAAGGTAAATTTGTCCAATAACACTAAGATATGAAGAACTGAAGATGGAAAAGAAGAATTGAAAACATAGATGAAGAGTTAACTAGGAAGAATAAATAAGATGATATGTATTAGAAGTAAAGTTAATAGATCATTACCAACAAAATAAAAGAGTTAACTAATTGAATATAAGTATTAGTGAGTCAATTGAGATCTAAGTAGAAAGCCAATAGCTTTGGGATAGCTTGAAATATCTAATTTTAATATATGTACTCTAAACATTAATATATAACCACTTGCCATTACCTCATAAATATGTTCTAATTCTACATGAATATATGAGTGTTTATTTTAGTTTTAACTTTTATATTGTAGTTGTTGACAAAAATGAGAATTAGGTCACAACACTCAAATCCTTGCAAAGTAAAACTATGAAAAGTTCATAGGAGAAAATTGTTGAAGTCAAGAAGTGAATGGTATCTAAACATGTGAGGCATGRCACTATTTATAAGAGGTTCATTTATTATTCAGGCTCAATCCTCGAGATCACTTTAAGGGAGCCAATACATAGTTTTGCAAGTGTGGGTATGCAAAGTATGAGAAGATTAGCTGGTTATCAAGACTCTGTTCTTGACACTATTGAGTTCAATGACATTCTTGGAAAGTGTGTTGTGTGGCGATAATCTTATGAATAAAAGAGTATTATATTATGGCATTTGGCCTTCCAACATGGATACTAACCATGTTTCATAAGTATATTATTTTTTTATTATATTTATATATGATTAAATATAAGTATGGTATTGAAAAAAGTGAAATATATTTTATAATTTAGTATCAATTCAATAGTATTAAGATTTTTAATATTTAGACATGAAATTCAATAGTATTAAGATATTCAATATTTAGATATGAAATAGTTATGTTTTAAAAAATATTAAAATTTATAATTTAAAATAAATAAATATTTATATATGATTTTTTTTTTTTTTAATTTTTTTTTTCAATATTTATTAAAATTAGAGTTGAGATAAATCTATGTTAATGATATATTAAGATTAAATATTTTTTTATGATAAAATATCATTAAATAATTTAAAAAAATAAAAATAAAAAATAGAATAGTTACAATTAAATTATTATTGATGTTTATAGATGATATAATAATTAAGATTCGACTTCATTACAAACTATAATGAAAAAGTAAAACAATATCATGGAAGAGTACTTTTTTTTCCAGGAATAAATTTTTCTCAAATTTATAAAGCGTATAAACTTGTTTACAGTGACGACAGTTTGTCGAGAGGCATACAGTCATGTTCAGAGAGGAACTGTTCACTCAATGACCATAGAGAGGCGTACCACCTGATATATAAAACCTACCACAATACTAGCTTGAGTCACACATGCACGTGTACTCAATGAGAGCAATACAGACCAGAAGAGTAATTTATAAAAATTAAACATAACAGTCCATAAACTGACAAAAAGAGACCGATGACAATCAGAAAATGTTGAAAGAGGTAATATGACTCTCCTCCCCATTATCGCAATGGAAAACCGAGAGCCTTCCTGTCGCTTCGCCAAGGGCTCGCTTGGAAAGAGCATCTGCTTCAGAGTTGTGGGATCTGGAGATGTGTTGGACCTTTATGTCGGAGAAGGAGTTGTAGAGCTCCCTGGTTTTTTGTTTCCAACCTTCAATGTGAATGGAGCGCAGATTGCAGTTGAGATTTATCCAGTTTACTATTACACTCGAGTCTCCTAAAACAAGAAGATGATTAATAGACCAGCATGAGGCGAGATAGAGGGTAGCCCACAAACCCATAAGCTCGGCTTTGGTGTTTGTACCCGCTCCACAGTTTAGAAACCAGTTAGTAACTCTCGAAGAGTGTGTTTTGAAGGTGCCTCCTGCCCCGCAACAGAGGCCATTTGAGAGAGCTGCCCCATCAAAACAAGCAAGCGTGGAGCCATCATCCAGCCTGAAATCGAGAGCTTTGTAAAAGATGGTTTTTGGAGATACCTGCTGGAAATGGAAGGAAGCAAGAATACGGTGAAGAACTCCAATGGGGGAGGGGGATCGTCCCTCGAAGATCGCCCTATTACGTTCATTCCATGTCTGCCAACAGACATGAGCCACCAGAGAATGTGGGGCCGCAACAAAAGATAACCAGGAGACTAAATAGGATATGAAAGAGTCGCCTTTCCAGATAGCCGGGAGTGAGAAATGCTGGCTTAGAAGGAACCAAATGTTTGCTGTAAATGCACAATGTAGGAACAGGTGGGAGGAATCTTCGGACGCAGATCTGCAAAGAGTACATCGTCCAGGCCCGTGCCAGCGACGCTTGCGTAGAACCTCCCAAGTGAGCAACTTGTTGTGTAAACAGAGCCAAAAAAACAACTGAATCTTTAGAGGAAGCCGCCATTTCCAAACGGAGAGGAGCCACGGGGGGGCCACTGTCGATTCCTGAGAATGTAGGAGCGCCGAATATACATTCCTAACAGTTATGGAGCCTGAGGCATCTCCGCCTGCCCAAAGAAGAGAGTCAGATCCTTTGTTTAAAGCTATGCCAGCCGACCTCAGAGCTTTAGTGAAAGTGTCCCATTCCAGTGCCAGTGGGCCATCCAAATGTATCTCGCTGCTGTGTAACCAACCATCGGAAAAAGGAGGGGTCGACATCTTTGAAATCGATTGAGAA
>ML788236.1:215901-242571 GCA_009831015.1 Picea engelmannii
GGTGCACGATACAAAAGTTGAACGTGCTAAATATTAGTGCACGATGTAAAAGTTGTGCACACTGAATATTGGTGTGTTGTACGTGTGTTAAACATTGGCATTATGTGTGTAGAACTTGCATATGCTAAATAATGGTGCATAATAAAGAATTGATGTGCACGTAGACTTCAAAAAGGAAGAAGAGAAGGAGGAAAGGGAAGGAAACTTGTCGATGACGGGAACGGGTCAATTTGGTAGTCTATCACAGTAAAAAACTAGGGATTTTCTGCGAAAATTTTGTAGTTTTGAAGGTCATAGTCTTGCAGGACATTTTTTAGGGCCTAAACAACATTTTTAGTTCTAAATTTGGAGATTGTAAGTGTCGTAGGAACCACATACAATATCTACAACTCAAATAAAATAACTCAAAGAGATCTTTCCAATGAGCTAAATTATTTACAAAATAAAGCTTGTATAAGAAAGTTACAGTTGAAATCATGCAAGGTAAATTTCAACACTAGTTTATTGTTGGAGGGCATAACTCCTTGCTCAGAAGTTAGTTTGGGGCGTAGGAGAAGTATAAATAAATCTTGTGAACCATAGAAGATGACCATGGATTTAGATTGGGAATCTGGGTACCTAAAATTGTACAGGAGGAGGGAAAAAAAAACACTTGTAGCATTTGGTACCAAAAATGAGTAAATGGGTAATGTTTAGATGACTATAACTTGCTACTCAAAACTCAAAATGGAGCAAGGAGATAGTCATTGGAAAGGCATTAGAGAAAGGAATCCATATATTCACCCACAAATGTGAATTGAATAGTAAAATTCACAAGAAATCAGGAAGAAAAGTTTTGATGCACATTAAGGGAAGAGTTGTGCATAATTTTATATATTTGTTGAATTATTTTGTCTAACAAATCCTATAGCGTGCACATTTTGCATAATTAAGGGAAAAAATAGAACAAAACATAATCATAAAAGAGAATAGAGATATGGAAGGCGCACATAGAACTTACAACCATGAAAATTAAGTCAGGGGGTTGTATGTCAACATAGGTAATGTGGGGACTGAATCAAATGGGTATGGAGAAGGCAAAGAGGAGAGCATAAATCTAGTAGAGGCCATAAAGAGTCTGCAAAGAGACGTCCTAAGTTATAAGGATGATAATGAGAAGCTTATGAAATCTCATGAATAGTAGAATGGATTCAACCTCAAGTTATTGCAGATCTTGGACATGATAGAGAAGAAGGTGGATAAATAGACAGTTTCAAGTAAGTCAAAGGATCACATATCTCATGCCAAGAAGGAAGAATCTAGAAGTGTTGGTAGACATCATCATCACTCACCAAGACACTCAATCAAGAAATAAAATAGTATTCCAAGTTTATCTCCTATCAAAAAACATAGGAGGAGTTTTAGAGCAGATGAATTACAAGCGGAGTTCAAGAAGATAAAACCTCCTACCTTCAATGGTGAGCAAAATAAAGATGAGGATGTAGAGGTTTGGATGTTGGGGATGAGGAAGTATTTCAATTGCATAATTATTCCTCACATGCAGAAGGAAGAATTGCAATTTACCAGTTGAAGCGAAAAGCATCAATGTGGTGGGACCAACTCATGCAAGTACAACACATTGATGAGAAGAGGATCACTTGGAGGCATTTCAAAAAGTATTTTAAGAAGAAATACTTGTCCAATCATTATTATTATAGGAAGGTGGAGTTATTTGAAATCAAGCTTGGGAGCATGACCATGGATGAGTATGAGAGAAGATTCTTAGAGCTGCTGAGATATTTTGACTTCATTAAGGATGAGAAGGTCAAGATTGAAAGGTTTTTGAGTGGGTTACCTTCAATATTCAGTGATAAGATACAATATGATGATCCCAAAACATTGGAGGAAACAATAAGGAGAGCCAAGTGCCTCTATGATTAGCATAGAGGAAGACCAACTTTTCAAAAGGCTTGGAAAGACAAGAGGAAAGGAAATATGGAGTAGAGGAAGAAAGGGTACAAGCCACCATTCTTCAAGAATAATTCTCATGGGAAGCAAACTCAAAATGAACCTAGAATGTAAAAAAAAATAGGAAAAAGGCCAAGGAAATAACCTATTAAATGTTGGAGTTGTGAGGGAGATCAAATGTATAGATATTACCCTCAGAGAGGAGAAAGAGTGAAGATTGTTCACAATGTACATCAGGTTGATATAGTTGAGGACATGGGAAGAAACATGCCAAGGATCTATGCAGCCTTGGACAACAAGCAAGCTGAATTTAAGTCTCATATGATTGAAGTAGAAGGTAAGATCAATGATCAACCTATAGCTCTCTTAATTGATTCAGGAGCAAGCCATAGTTATATTGATCCTAATCTTGTTGAAATATTTCATTTTCAAAGAAGCAACCTTGGGAAATCTTGGTTGGTTCAGTTAGCTATAGGATATAAAAGAAGAATCAATTAGTTGGTTAAGGATTGTCCAATGGACATTAATAGAGTAAGCACAAAGGCATATTTGAATATCATACCTTTGGGTTCCTATGACTTCCTAATTGGTATGGATTGCTTGGATAAGCATCATGTTGTCTTGGATTGCTACAACAAGGCCTTCACTTTTTTGGATGAAGAAGGGAACTTGAGGACAATTCAAGGTATTCTAAGGGCAGTATTTATCAGAGAGATTCCATCCTTGCAGATGAAAAGAAGCTTCAAAAAAGGATGACAGGTTTATGCATTCCATTTGGAGGAGGAATCTAAGTATAAAGTTCCAAGTATTTAAGATCATCCAATATTGAAATAATTTGAAGATGTTTTTAGATAGATAGCATGGTTTACTCTGATGCTTGGAGTTGCCCCGATATCCAAGATTCCTTATAGGGTGAGTACACCAAAGCTAGAGGAATTGAAAATGCATCTTGAAGATATTTTGAAGAAGGGGTATATACACCCAAGTGTGTCACCTTGGGGTGCCCCAGTGCTATTTGTGAAGAAGAAGGATGGACAAGGTGACTGTGAAGAACAAGTATCATTTGCCAAGGATAGATGATCTTCTTGATCCAATGAAAGATGAAAATATATTCTCCGAGATTGACCTCGGGTTAGGCTACCATCAGGTGAGGATTAAAGAAGAGGATATCAACAAGACAACATTTAGAACAAGGTATGGGCATTATGATTTTACAATGGTGCCAATTGGGTTGTCAAATGCACCAACTATCTTTATGTTGTTGATGAATGGTATTTTCAGAAATTACTTTGATAAGTTTGTCATTTTCTTCTTGGATGACATACTTATCTACTCTAATTCTAAAGAAGACCATGAAAAACACTTGTGAATGGTGGTACAAGTATTGAGGGAGCATTAGTTGTATGTAAAATAGGCATGTGATATGTTATGAGTCAAGGAAGTTGAAGGAACATGAGAGACATTATGCCACTCATGATTTAGAATTGGCAACCATAGTTCATGCCTTGAATATGTGGAGACATTATATCATGGGAAAAATATTTGAGTTGATGACAAAACATAGTGGTTTGAAATATTTGTTTGGGGAACCAACTTTCAATGCCATACAAATCAGATGGTTGGAATTCCTCAGTGAGTATGACTTTGATATAAAGAATATCAAAGTCAAGGACACCAATGTGTTTGATGCACTCAGCAGGAGGGTGGATGAAATACATGCTACAACCATTAGCATGTGCAAATCTGATATAAAAAATAGAATTTTGGAAGCTGCAAAATTAGATCAACATTATGTGCAAACAACAGAAAAATTACAACATGGTAATTCTTAGCAGAAAATTAAATATTATGAGCTAAGGGAGGATAGAATCCTCATTTGCAGGGGCATATTTTATGTGCCTAATTTTCAGGAGTTGAAGAATATGGTGTTAAGGGAAATGCATAATGTGCCTTATGTTGGGCACATGGGTTACCAGAAAACCATTGTAGTTGTAAAAAGCCAATATTTTTGGCTTGGTATGAAGAAAGAAGTGGTTGATTATATAGCCAGATGTCTAGAATTTAAGAAGGTAAAGGTTGAACATAGACATCCAACTGGTTTGCTACAACCATTTCCCATTCTTGAGTGGAAATAGGAAGTGGTGACAATTGATTTTATTACCAAGCTTCCCAGAACACTAAATAAACATGATTCCATCATGGTGGTGGTGGATAATTTAACTAAAGTTGCTCATGTTATTCCAGTGAAACTAACTCATGAGGCAACTAATATTGCATATATTTATATGAGAGAAGTTGTCAAACTGCATGGTGTGCCCAAGGAAATCTTTTCTGATTGAGATCCCAAGTTCAAATCAAATTTTTGGAAGGGATTAATTAAATGATTTGGGACAAATACAAATTTTATCATAACATATCACCCGTAATCAGATGGAAAAACAAAGAGGGTCAAGCAAGTGATTGAATATATGCCGAGGATGTATGTGATGGATAAACCATCAAAATGGGAAGATTGTCTACATTTAGTTGAATTTTCTTATAATAATGGGTATCATACATATTTAAAGATGAGCTCATTTGAAGCATTATATGGCCAAAAGTGCAACACACCGGTGAGTTGGGACAACCTAGCGAACAAAGTAGTGGTTGGGCTAGAATTGCTCAAATAAATGGAAGAGAAGATGGTGAAAATAAAGCAGAATTTAAAGGCTACTCAAGATAGGTAGGAAATTTTTGCAGACAAAGGAAAAATGCATAGAGAGTTTAAAGTGGGCGAGCATGTCGTCTTAAAAGTGAAAGCCAAAAAAATTTCACTAAAATTGGGGAGTTTTTTTAAGCTGGCAGCAAGCTATTGTGGACCATTTGAGATATTGGAAAGGATCGGTCTTGTTGCATACATTCTTGCACTTCTTGTATCCATGTGCATTCATAATGCGTTCCATGTGTCCTTGCTTAAAAAGTATGTGCTTGATGTTAATCATATAATTGATTGGAATGTGATCCAGGTGGAGCAAGAAGGTGACTTCCAAGTTCATTATGTGTGCATATTGGACAGGAAAGTCAATTTGCTTCATACCAAGCAAAAGAATTGGTAAAGGTGCAAATTTTAAACCTGTGAAGTAAAGAAATGCATACAGATTCTAAGAAAAACAAAAATTAATCAATGGCTCACACATATAGTACATAGAGATTTACGTTGGAAACCCTTAATTGGGAGAAAACTAGCCTTCCTTGGCATCGCGCCTCTCAACTCTTTATTGTATTAGTTTCACCATTCACGATACAATATATACACAATATTATAGGTATTTCGCAACTACCAAAACCCTAATCCATTAATCCAGGATTAATTTAGAAAACTGCTAAAAATAGCAAAATAGCAAAAACCAGCCAAAAAATAATTTTGAGGCGTTGCCTCGAACCCTCCGCATAAATAGTGGGGGGCACTCCTGCCCCCCATGGGACCCCCCTAGGAAATTTCCCAATGCACACAGCCACCAAGAGCGATAGGTGATGGGATCGTCAGACACAGTCGTCAAATATGATGCACCCCCATACACACATGCAAAGAATATAACACCTACCCAACAAAAGGTCAAGTGGATCTATTGCGGTCCCAAAGGTGCAACATGGGAGCATGAGGATGTCATGCATGAAGAGTACCCACATCTTTTTGGAGTTGTTTGAATAATTTTGTTTGTACATCTTTATATAAAATATTGAGAACAATGCATAAATAAGGGAAAGGGGAATGTAATACCCCTAAGGTTGAACCCCAATTGTAAAAGTACATATGTTTTATAGGTTGGTGAGTTGGGATGTTTTTGGGCAAAGTGCCTTTGTAGATATACATATATTTTGAGGTGAAAATGCATGTATGATTATGCCAGTGAGTCTAACAAATGTATTATGTAATCACACTCATTTTTATTAATAAAATACATCATTGTTGCAAACCAAGTCAGATGAAAGAGTATGGGGGGGTAGAACTCCACGAGAGGGAAAAGGGTTAAGTCAAAGGGCCTTAAGCCAAGGAATAAAATAATTTTATTCCTAAGTCATAAGATTTATGATATAATTTATCCTAAGTTCATGATCTAGGTGGATATCGATGGCCACCCACCTATTCCAACTGGCTCAAAACAGTCTTTTGGTAATTTACTATTTTTAGCATTTTTCGGTTCTGAAACTTTCGGAGCCATTTTGAGGGCCTAAATGAATTATTTTCGGGATCTATCACCTCAATGATAGTCAAAATATTTGATTGAGCCCCAAAAATGAATCTCCACAACAATACATTTCCAACGAGCTATCGTGCGCCCCAAACAGAGGTCGTATGCCAAAGTTACGCCCCTGGGAAGTTGATACACCAAACTACCCAAAACGAGGTCCACAAAATTGTTGGCTTTTCATCTTCCGGGGTTAGGGTTTTGGATTCTATTTATGTTAAAAAGGCCTTTGGAGCCTCATTGTAATAATCATATTCTTGTGAATGCGAGTAATCGTAACATCTCTTCTCAAAGATAATTTGTCACCATTCTAGCGGGTCTTTCACTCTGTATTTCTACAGTTTTGTACATTTCACTCATTAATACAAATTGTGTATTATTGTATCTCTGTGTTTATGGTTTCATCTGATATATTTTTTTTATATTATTGGATATATGAGATATCTCTGTATATTTCTTTATTATATCTTCGCTCTCATTTTGTGCCGAAAATAATCTGGATTAGTGGTATCAGAGCAGGTTTCTCTTGATCATTTTTTTTTAGTGCATGTCCCCGACAAGGTTCGAGTATAGAAAATTGGGTCTCGAGATTGTATCTCTTGAGGAAAATCGCTCTCACATGCCCAAGAAACCCTCCATTGCGGAAGAAAATTAAAACGACGAAGCAGAAGATTCTATTAATTTGTTGCTTGAGCGAGCTCTCACGCGACAGAGGGACAAAATGATGGAGAATTTTTTTCACATCCTTCAACGACTGTTGATAAAAACAGGCGCATATTCAGCAAGCGGACACTTTAGAGGCACCTCGCCTTTCAAGATAAAAGTTAATTTTGGTATTCCTGTATTTGAAGGACAGATAGATGCAGATGCCCTAGAAAAATAGTTAAATCTGCTAGAAGGTTATTTCTCTGCTCATAATTTCACCGACAGGTAAAATATCACTTTCGCACTCTTTAAGGATCTCCCCCATGTCAAGCATTGGTGGGAAACTTACTGGGAGAAAATTTTCGCAGAGGAGTCTGGAATATATGGGGTCGAGCACACTTGGGATTTTTTTTGTGGATGCGATCAAGGAACAATATTACCCTGTTTGAAACTATGACGACTAGTACATGAGATGGAACAGATTGCGACAAGAGAGGGGCCAAGCAGTGTTGGATTTCACCAATACCTTCAATACCTTGTGCACCAAGCTAGGTATCAAAGACTCTGAGTGACATCTGGTTCTAAAATACCATGGGGCTCTACATAGATACATCCAAACTGAAATGAATTTTTTGGACATCTCATCTGGGTGTTGCTTATCGATATGTTTTTAAAATTGAGCAGAAATTTAATTACCAGAACAAGCGGGAGTTTAGGTCTGCAAATCCGAAACAACCAAATTATGGTAAAGACGGCCCTAATAACCAGCCTTCAAAAAACTATTCCAACCCACATGAAAAGAAGGGTAACGAAAAGACGAAGAAGGACACTGGAAAACGATGCAATTTCCACAAAATACCTTGGCAAAACACCAATGAATGTTGCTCAAAACATTCATTGGTGTCTGAGATCAAAGACAAGGAGACGAACCCTGATTCAGAATCTGATTCAAAAAACAATGGAAAAAGACAGATCATTGATGTAGAACCCACTGCTATTGTCCTAACCGCAACAATTCAACCAGAAGAACCAACAGATCCTAAAGAGGGGGATAACCTTTTTCATTCACAGATGTGGGTGAAGGTGACCCCATTACATTCATTGTTGATAACATAAGCCATAAGAACCTCATCTCAGAAGAGGTCGTCAAACAATTGGGATTGTCGACAACACCACACCTGCAACCATACAACATCGGGTGGTTTATCCATGGACAAGACCTCTGTGTCAGCCATCAATGTCGATTTTCATATGACATCCAACCCTTCAAGGATGATGTATTATGCGATGTTTCCCCATTGGAGGTATGTGATGTTTTGTTGGGTCAGCCATATACGTGGAAGTGTCGTATTATTTATGAGTCTCAACCCTATAGTGTCATTGTTACTCTAGGGGGGCATCTCTATAGGATACTAGAGGTATTTCCAATTATTGTCCCACCTAAACAGTGTCGCAAGGTAGTATATCATACTACAAAATCCAACATCTTCACAATATGTTCAAAAGGTGAACAAAATAACACCACTATAGCCTCAATCCAAGCACCTTTCATCTAGTAGAAGCAAGCTGACAAGATTGAAGCAAAGTGCAAGGATTCCTTATGCACACAATCATATCATGTAACCAGACTAGTTAAAAAGTTCTAACCCTTCTAGCCACATGTTCGTGACAACCTTGAACAAGATAAATAGTGCAACTTCTCTAGCAAGGAAAGCAACTCATCAAGATGCAGATTCAACAAATGTGTTTCCCTCCCCCCGGGCACTCAAAGCAATGGATACCATTTCTTCCTAAGGAGGAAGGATTGATCTAGGTGGATATCGGTGGCCACCCACCTATTCTAACTGGATCAAAACAATCTTCTAGCAATTTACTATTTTTAGAAGTTTTCGATTCCTAAACTTCTAGTGCCATTTTGAGGGCCTAAATGAATTATTTTCAGGATAGAGCACCTAAATGATGGTCAAAAGCTTTGAATGAGCCCCCAAAATGAATCTCCTCTACGATACCTTTCCAACGATTTATCGTGCACCCCAAACGGAGATTGTATGCCAAAGTTATGCACCCAGGAAGTTGATACACCAAACTACCCAAAACAGGGTCCACAAAACTGTTGGCTTTTCATCTTCTGGGGTTAGGGTTTTCGATTCTCTTTATGTTAAAAAGGTATTTGGAGACTCATTTTAATAATCATCTTGCGAATGTGAGTATCTGTCACATCTCTCCTTAAAGATAAACTGCCACCATTCTAGCGAGTCTTTCACTCTGTATTTCTACAATTTTGTACATTTCACTCATTAATAGAAATTGTGTATTACTGTATCTCTGTGTTTATGGTTGCATATCTGATATATATTTTTTATATTTTTGGATATCTGAGATATTTATGTACATTTCTTTATTATATATCCACTCTCATTTCGTGCAGAAAATAATATGGATGAGTGGTATCAGAGTAGGCTTCTCTTGATCATTTTTTTCAGTGCATGTCCCTAATGAGGTCTTAGTATAGAAAGTTGGGTCTCGATCTTGTTTCTCTTGAGTAAAATCGCTCTCGCATGCCCAAGAAACCATCCATGGTGGAAGAAAATAAAAATGACAGAGCAGAAGATTCTATTAATTTGTTGCTTAAGCGAGCTCTCACGTGACAGAGGGATGAAATGATGGAGAAATTTCCCCACATCCTTCAACACATGTTGATAAAAACAGGCAGGTCTTCAACAAGCGACCACTTTGGAGGCACCTTGCCTTTCAAGGTACAATTTAATTTTTATATTCTCGTATTTGAAGGACAAATAGATGCAGATACCCTAGAAAAATGGTTAAATTTGCTAGAAGGTTTCTTCTTTGTTCATAATTTCTCTGACATAGAAAAGATCACCTTCGCACTTCTTATGGCTCTCCCCCATGTCAAACATTGGTGGGAAACTTACTAGGAGAAAATTTCCACAGAGGAGTCTGGAATATATGGGGTTTAACCCACTTGGGATTTTTGTGTGGATGCGATCAAGGAACAATATTACCTTGTTGGCAACTATGACGACCAGTACATGAGATGGACCACACTGTGGAAAGAGAGGGGTCAATAAGTCTCAGAGTTCACCAATATCTTCCATGACTTGCGCAACAAGATAGGTATCAAATACTTTGAGTGACATCTGGTTCTAAAATATCGTGGGGCTCTACACAGATACATCCAAACTGAAATCGATTTTATGGACATCTCATCATTGGGTGTTTCTTATCGATATGTTGTTAAAATGGAGCAGAAATTTAAGCACCAGAACAAGTGGGAGTTCGGGTCTGCAAATCCACAACAACCAAAGTATGGTAAATAGGACCCTAATAACCAGCCTTTAAAAAACCATTCCAAGCCATAGAAAAATAAGGGTAACGGAAAGACGAATAAGGACACTTGAAAATGGTGTGATTTCCACAAAATCCCTTGGCACAACACCATTGAATGCTGCTCAAAACAATCATTGGTGGTTGAGATCAAAGACAAGGAGCCAAACCTTGATTCGAAATCCGATTCACAAAATAATGGAAAAATACAGATCATCAATGCAGACCCCACTGCTATTGTTGCGACCACAACAATTAAACTAGAAGAACCAACAGATCCTGAAGAGGGGGAGCACCTTTTTCATTCACAGATGTGGGTGAATGGGACCCCATTGCATTTTATTTTTGATAACAAAAGCCAGAATAACCTCATCTCAATAGAGGTCGTCAAACAGTTGGGATTGTCGATAGCACCACACCCGCAACCATACAACATCGGGTGGCTTCTCTAGGGACGAGACCTCTGTGTCATCCAACCCTTCAAGGATGAGGTATTATGTGATGTTTCCCCATTGAATGTATGTGATGTTCTATTGGGCCATCCATATATGTGGAAGCGCCATGCTATTTATGAGTCTTGACCCCATAGTGTCATTGTCACTATGGGGGGTCATCTCTACAGGATACCAGAGGTATTTCCAACTGTTTTCCCACCTAAATAGTGCCGCAAGGTAGTTTATCATACTACAAAATTAAGCTTCTTCACAATCTGTTCAAAAGGCGAACAAAAGAAAACCATTGCAGCCTCAGTCCAAGCACCTTTTGTCCAACAGAATCAGGTTGACAAGATTGAAGCAAATTGAAAGGATTCCTTCTGCAGACAATCATCTCATGTAGCCAAATTGGTTAGAAAGGTCCAACCCTTCCAGCCACAGGTTCATGACAGCCTTCAACAAGCTAAGTAGCACAACTTTTCCAGCAAGGCAAGCAACTCATCAAGATGCAGATTCAGCAAATTCTTTTCCCTCACCCCCCGGACACTCAACGCAATGGACACCATTGCTTCCTAAGGAGGGAGGATTGATCCAGGTGGATATTGGTGGCCACCCACCTATTCCAACTGGCTCAAAACAATCTTCTAGCAATTTACTATTTTTAGCAGTTTTTTTCTTCTGGGGCCATTGTTTGTTTAGCATGTTCTTTTGTACTTCTTTGTAATTGTGGGTTCTACACTTTTGGGGTTGTCTGAAGCCCAACACATCCTCCAAGTGGATACTGGTGGCATCTTGCCTAATCGAACTAGCTTATTTTGTATGTTTTCATGCCAGCACATCTTAATGTACTTCCAGGGTTGTTTTGGAGGCCTAAACAGTGTTTTTTTGGCTCGCTACAATCAAAATGTAGATGAAGTGAAAGTTTGGTAATGGAATGTGTATCTCTCTGAAATACCTTTCCAACAAGCTATCACGCGCCTAAAATGGAGTTCGTATGCAAAAGTTACGACCCTGGAAAGTTGAGGTACCAACTACACCAACTTACCCATAGGGGCCCACATGACTTTTGGCGTTTCACATTCTAGGGTTAGGTTTTTGGATGTCTAGGTTTTTGGCATTCATGAGTAATATAAAAAAGGCCTATGGAGCCTCATTGTAATCCATTCTGCTCATACGGATGCACATAGTAGCCACATCTCTTCTCAGAGATAGCTACCACCATTCAAGAAAGTGTTTAAGTTCTCTAGTTTTACAGTTTCGGCCTATTTCATTATTCAATAGAAGATATTGTTCACTGGATATTTGTGTTATTATTCGTATCCTGTGTATTGTATTCAATCCATTAATTAGTTTGTTCTACTCCTAAATCCATATCAGTGGTATCAGAGCAGTCTGCTCTTCATTTATTTTTCTTCATGTATGTCCCCAACAAGATTTGGGGTACAAGAAGTTGGGACTCGAACCAATCAAGCCATAACAAGATTGGTCGCACTGATCCCAACAAAAACCCATGGGGGACGAAAATAAAGATGATGGAGCATGAGATCCTATTAAAATGTTGCTCAAGGAAGCCCTCGCGTGACAAAGGAATGAAATGATGGACAACTTCACGCAAATCCTTCGATGGTTTCCCATAGGAGAAGCATCTTCATCAAGCGGCCATGCAACCCCCTTTAAGGTATAGGTAAAATTTGATATTCCATTATTTGAAGGACTGATAGATGCAGATGTTGTAGATAAATGGTTGAATCTGCTCGAAGGATATTTTTCGGTCCACAATTTTTTGGATAGGGAAAATATCACTTTTGCACTCCTCAAGGTCATTCCCCATGTTAAATATTGGTGGGATACTTGTAGCAAAGGGTCATGGAGGAATCTACAATGTTTGTGGTATCCTCTACATGGGATTCCTTCTGGGACGCCATTAAATAACAATACTACCATGTTGGAAGCTACAAGGACCAGTACACCAGATGGACCACCCTACGTCAAGAAAGGGACCAGATAGTACCAGATTTCACCAATATTTTCCATACCCTACGCACCAAATTGGGTATCAAAGACTCTGAGCGTCATCTGGTGCTCAAATACCGTAGTTGTTTGCATAGATACATTCAAACGGAAATGGAGTTCTTAGACATCGCCTCATTGGGCACGACTTATATGTACGCTGTTAAGATCGAGCAAAAATTTAACCAGAAAAGGTGGGAGTTTGGATCTACAAACCCCTCACAGCCGAAGCAGGGAAAAGGCAGCCCCAACCCACACAGCAAGGGACCAAGTCGAGATGGCCACCCCTGGGACAACCAGTCCAAGTAAAAATACAAGAAGGGAAATGAAAAGACGAGGAAGGACACGAGAAAATGGTGTGAGTACCATAAAATTCCTTGGTACAACACCAAATAATGTCGCTCCAAGCAGTCCCTTGTGGCTGAGCTGAAGGCTTCCGAGTCAGAAGCTGATTCTGATTCTGAATCAAATCCTAAATGAGGGAAGCAGATTATCAATGTTGAACCCAGTGCCACTGTCGCTACCACCAAAGTCTGGCCAAGTGGACCAAAAGAACCAGAGGAAGGGGAACACCTCTTTCACTCGCAGATGTGGGTAAAGGGGGCTCTGCTTCATTTCATTGTCGATAGAGGTAGTCAGAAGAACTTGATTTCAGCAGAGGTCGTCAAGTGGTTGGACCTGCCAATGACACCGCACCCGCAACCCTACACTATCGACTGGCTTCGCCAAAGAAGATATCTTTGTGTCAACCAACTGTGTCGTCTGCCCTACGGCATCAAGCCTTTCAAAGATGAGGTATTGTGTGATATTGCTCCCCTTGAATTTTTTGATGTTCTTTTAGGACAACCATATTTGTGAAAGCATCATGTTGTGTATGAGTCTGTTATTGGACTAATCGATAGGTGCATACACTAACAGATCTCCCTAGATCCACATGGATCTAGAACAAAACAGGACAGGACATGACTCTTTCCCTAAGTTATGACCATTGAATTAGCTAGTAGGAAGGAACAAGTGACATACCTTTGTATCGCTTCCTAGGGTCTCTGTTGCTCCTGCTTCGCTCTGGTTCTCTCGTGAGGTCAAGACCAAGACAACACAAACCAACCAAAGTGAAGATAGAAAAATATATTCAATCGTCAACTTATGTGTATGATCAAGGAATTACACAATAAAGTAAGAATGACTTTATGGGAAAAGGACGTGCTGATGTATCATATTAATCGAAAGTAGAAGATACAACCTGATCGCCTTGATGTCGCAAGCTTCCTTTCGGTGGATCTTGGTTCCAACACACACACTTGCTCGATCCTTGTATGAAGAAGATCCAATTCCTCTTGATAGACTTCCTAGAGTATCCAAGATCCTGTTCAAGCTAGGTCCTTCACACAATTCTTTCACCAATTCTCCAGTGAATCTTGCTTAACCTTTTCCATTAGAATTCCATCAATATATAGGATAGGATGAGATGGTTACTTGGATAAGAATGATCCCACAATATCAGGGAAACCAGTAAAGATATAACCATTCGAATGCCAACCCATTCTCTAGAAGATTTCCTTCTAGAACCATCGAGACTTCATCTATTTCCAAGATTTAGAACAAGTTCGCACCTTAGCTATGTAGCATAGTGCGAGAAGTTTGCACCCTAGATGAAGGCAACCTGCGAGAATGGGTCATTCTCACACCCTAAGATATAAGCAACCTGCGAACTCTCTTCAAAAATATGTTTTCTAGGAAGAGATGAATGTCACTTTTCTCAGGAGAAAGTTCTTATTAGGAGCCTGAGTACACCATCATAAATACACCATCAAAATGACCAAAAACATGGGTAACAGAATGCCCCCCAAAGTATGAGGCCGGAATCAGTGACAACCGAAATACTTTGTAAACTGCGTGTGTGTGTCAGAAACCAGGAGCGCACCTAATCGAAAACCTGCCAACAACCAAGCATCTGCAGAATATCATACTAGTTCTGAGGTAGGCATTTCCATACTCAGATCACAGACGGATGACATTATAGACACAGGTCATGGCCACCAATCATACACTGTGGATCCATGCTGTCAAAATATAGCATAGCCACCAGGAATACACTGTGGATCTATGCAAGAAAATTCAAACTGAGACGACATAGCCATGAGACATACAAAGTGGATCTATGTGTCACAAATTATACATATTCCATCGCAACCTGGACAAAGAGATGATATCCAGGGTCTTCAATTCTATCACCCAAAAGTACAAATCTAACCATGTGATTACATGTGTTGAAGTTGAACATGGTAGAAACCACTTGATTACCGGTCATTGATGAAACCGTTAACAAGTGCGAGGGAAATCACCATTAATGTCAATGACTCCCAAGGTACACTAGTACAATCCACCGAATGTGAATGAATGAGTTGAGGTTGAACATCCGACGAAATCTTTCGATTAGGGGTCAATGATGTAAACCCACTGTCAAAATCGAGGAAACCTGCCATTGAGGCATGCAAGTTCCAAGGTACCAAAGAATTTCTAAGTCTTGTTTCCAGATAATGAGCTGAAGTCGACAGAACAAAACTCGTCATAGGAGGGCCCTGATGTATCCCCCATCAATGACACGAAATGAGTAACAGATTTTGAAGGTGAAATAGAGTATAATATAAGTTGGACTGGACACAGGGAAGGCCGACACGAAGAGAATGGACAACTGGAGATGGCCGACTCAATAGAGGTTTCAAATGAACTTCTCTTGAACATATGAATGACACGACCAATGATTTGGCAACATTGACTCATAGACGACGTAGGGTACGACCTTGTAGCAAATCGAATGAGAGACAAATGGATTTCCCAAACCGGCTTCAAATAATGAATAGGGGGGTGTCATGTTCAAGAGCGACACTTACTACCAATTAATATGAATATGAGAACACATCCCTTTCCCAAACTTTCCCCCACCATTTCTGGCGAGTACCTCTTTATTTTTACGCAAGCTTGAGGAGGATAACATATGCTTGTTGATATAAGCTTATCCTTCGGATAAGTCCTTCAGAGTATGTTTAAGAAACCCTAGGAAGGAGTGGTTCGGTCCCATTACGGGTCTGTCGATGTTTGTTTAACGAGTCCAAAGATAGAAAACTCGAAGGTTTTTCATGATTATAGAGTCTGGAAAAACACTTAAAAGAGAACTCTCTCAGTTCCTTTTTCATAAAGTACTCTGATGAGATCGAAAAAGAGAGAAATTATCGCCCAACAGACGCTTTCTTCAAATACTTTAACGAGCGTGAAAATAGCAAGTTCACTCGGCAATCTTTTCATGTTTAGAGAGTCTGAAAAGAGCTTAAAGAGGACTCCAAGGGGGTTCCTTTTTCGTATAACCTTGTTGAGCCCGAAAAAGTGATAAAAGTGTGCTCGATCACGTTCTCATGTATTTTCGAGCGTGAGAACGGACAAAGACCAAGCTCGAGGTTTTGTACAAAAACCATAAAAAACAATCAAAACATGAAGAAGAAAAAATATCCGCATCCTTATGCATGAACATCGAAGTCGTTACGCCTGCAAAAGTTGTACTCAAAAGGGAATTAGGCATTAGGTTTTAATAAATAAACAATTATAAAATCCAATAAAATGATAAAAGTAAATATGAAGGCGTAAAAACTCTTTTTACCATATCATTTTAACTTTACCAATATTTGAGCCCAAAAACCCCTCTTTTACCCTTGAAATTCGGCGTTCGATTGCAGGAGTTACGAGCATCCATTTGACGAACCGTCAACGGCAGTGAGGTAAGCTCCTTGTCCTCTACCTTTTCATGGTTTACTTTTTCATTTTCATTGGCAAAAAACACAGTTTTGAGTTCGTTTTGGGGGCTAAAGTCGGGCTCAGCCATTCTCGCAGGTGAGCCACACGGGACCTGCGAGAATGACTCATTCTCGCAGGTGACCCCAAAGGCGCCTGCGAGAACCTCGCACTGTGCCTAAAGGGCACCTGCGAGAACTGCAAAGTGGAGAATTTTTTTAAAGTTTTGCTCAATGAAAAGATACCAAGTGTTGAATAGAGTTATTAACTTTCTTCTTGTGCTTCTTATGAAGGTATTTGGCCATCACCATGGTTCTGGAATGGCATGAAAGGGAGCACGAAGAAGATGATGCCATTGCCGGAAATCATCCGACCACCATTGTCGCTTTATGAAACTGTGGTCTTCTGAAGTTCTTTTGTATCCCGGACATGAGGGCCCAAGTCAGGTTACTGGAGTACCTTGTGCATATGTGGGATCCCGACCAACAAGTATTCCATGTGGGGGTCCACACATTGTCCTTAGATATTGAGGACATTTACTTCTTTATAGGATTGTCACGATGTGGGTACCACACGAGCTTGACTGGTAGCAGAGGTGGTGGGCTGCCCATGAGTGAGTACTATCGCTTGCACTGTGTTCCAGAGGTAGAGAGGAGCAAAGGGAAAGTTTCCATTTGGGAAGTGAGGGATTTGACCCTCCGCACTATTTTTTTCACCATTTCTCATATGGCTGGGAGTGATGCTCCTCACATGGCTCTTCAGAGCTACTTTCAGTATGCCATAGAGTGTATTGAGCCAACAGAAGCCCCAAGCACCCTCTATCCAACAAAAGCAGGTAGAAAAGGTTGTAGCAAAGCGCAAAGATTCCTTTTGCACGCCGTCCTCTCATGTATCCCGACTTGTTGAACAGCCTCAACCTCAACAGGTTCAAGACAAACTTCTACAAACTGAGCAGCCTGACGTCTCCAGCAAGGCAAGCAACTCACCAAGATGCAGATTCAACAAATGCTTTTCCCTCTCCCCTGAGAACTCAACGCAATGGATACCATTGCTTCCTAAGGAGGGAGGATTGATCCAGGTGGATATCGGTGGCCACCCACCTTTTCCGACTGGCTCAAAACAGTTTTCTGGCAATTTTGGCAATTTACTATTTTTAGCAGGTTTTAACTTCTGGGGCCATTTTGAGGGCCTAAATGAAGGTTTTTAGAGATCGAGGTTCTAAATGATAGAAAAATGCATGATTGAGCCCCCAAAATGAATCTCCTTGACGATACCTTTCCAACGAGCTATCACACGCCTAAAATGGAGATCGTATGCAAAAGTTACGACCCCGGGAAGTTGATGTACTCACTTACCCAAACGGGGCCCACATGACTTTTGGCGCTTCATCTCCTAGGGTTAGGTTTTTGGATGTCTAGGACTTTTGGCATTCCTTTTTATTGTAAAAAGGCCTTTAGAGCCTCATTGTAATCATCTTCTTGTGAATGTGAGTAGCCGTCACATCTCTTCTCAGAGATAAGCTGCCACCATTCAAGCGAGTCTTTCACTTTGTATTTTTACAGTATCTGTACATTTCTTTCATTAATAGAAATCGTGTATTACTGTATATTTGTGTTTATGGTTTCATCTCTGATACATTTATGTTATATTATTGAATATTTGCGATATCTCTATGCATTTCTTTATTATATCTCCGATCTCATTTCGTGCCAAAAATAATCCGGATCAGTCTCCTTGAAGGGTCATCGCACCATTCTCACACATACTTATCACTTTACACACCTCTCCCCTTTTGTTTCCTCATATTTGGGTTTTTTGGTTTATTGACCCCAAGAAGTGTTTGTACCTCATTTCATGGGAAGAAGGGGATAAAGGCCTAGAGGTGTTGTAGTTGGAAAAAGTTAAAAGCCACAAATTGTCCCTCTAGATGCTCTCCCTAAGGTCTTGAGAGAAATAAAATGCTTCTCCATAAAAAATTGAAGGACCTTTAAAAACGAAAACACATAATAAATAATTGTCTTGCTTGTTTAGGGAATGAATTTGCGGTGTCTTTGTTACAGAAAAATCCCCATGCGGACAAGTGGATCTTCCCTCAGATTCTAGACCCCTAATACCGAGACAAAAATATGAAAACAGACACTAACATCCCTTTGAGATTTGCTTAACTAGTCAGAAAGAGAAAGAGAAGGAAGAAACTGTGATGCACCTTATTCCGATGTTTGTCCTTGCTGCTCCAATTTGAGCTTGATCTCCAAACTCGTTCGCACAACTTGATACCTGCAAACCATAGACAACAAAGAGACACAAGGAAAATCCTACTCTAGTATACTAGATTAAACAAATTTATCTACAGTAGACAAGCATATGTAAAGATACATAAACTAGAAGGAAATAGACCAAGCATATATTAATGAGAACATTAAAAATACACTTACAATTTGTAGATGTAGTTGCAGTAGCCTCTCCAAGTCCTTCTCGTCCAATCCTTGCACAATGCTCCCAAGATCATAGGTTTGATATCCAAAAGCTTTCTCCCAAGATCATAAGTTTGATACCTCAAATCTACCTTTATATTCTCCATGGAAAGCCCTCATTATATAGGATTTGGAGGCTTAACCACCATGGAGAGGATCACTCATCAGATACACTAAAATGGGATCTCCAAGATATTTAGGGAGAAAATATTTCTTAATGATTTTAGGGAGGAAATATCTCTCAAGGATTTTAAGGAGGAAATATTTCAACCATCCATGAGATCCTCAACCTCTCCTTAAAAATAGGAAACCAAATGTGAGGTGGATTCTCATACTAAATTAATTTCCTTTTCATGAATATTAATAATAATTCATGTGCACATAGTATTTTGACCTTCATATAATATATTTCTCCTCCACATTGACTAGAGATTGGTACATATGTTATTTCATGGTGTCGAGGTGTATGCGACACTTAGCAAGGTGCATATGACACTTTTACGACACTTAGGGCGAGGTGCATAGGTGTGGATATTTTATGTGTAATAGTATGCCCCCTAAAGTGTGAGGCCAAAAGAGAAATTGATGGTCGAAACACTTTACAATTCTTCAATGCAAGGGTGTGGAGTTGGAGAAACTGGAAGAAGCTGCAAACAACCATCAAACAATATTAATATATGTTCCATTTTCGAGGTAGGCATATCTATGCTCGGAATACGATATGACTCAAACCACGACTTCCGACCAATACACTACGGATCCATGAAAAATATTGACTAAGGATATGGCCACCAAAGATACAATGTGGATCCATACCTCCATGACATGAATTGATCATAGCCACGAAAAATACACAATGGAGCTATGAGATGATAAAACATAGCCATAGACCAATACAATATGGATCTATGTGGAAATATATATATATCAACATGCTCAAATGATCTCCTATCACAGCCTGGGAAAAGAGGATATCAGAGTGAACGCTCAACCTAGGGTCTTCGTCCCAATCCCGATGTGGTACGAATCTAGCCATGTGAATAGATGTTTTGATGTCGAACATGGTAGAAACCACTTGATTACTGGCCATTGATGTATACCATTAAAAAGTGTGAGGGAAATCACCAATGATTTCAATGACTCCCAAGGTACCCTAGTACATTCCAACGAATGTGGATAAATTAGATGAGGTTGAACATTCGTGAAATCATCCGATCAGAGGTCAATGATGTAAACCCACTGTCGGAAGCAAGGAGGCTTGTCGTTGAGGCATGTAGGTCCCAAGGTACTAACTGGTTTGTAAGTCTAATTCCCGGATAATGTGTTGAAGTCGACATGAAAATACTGGTCGAAGGAGGGCCTTGATGTATCCCCCATCATCGACATGAAACTGACACAGGAAAGTGATGTAAGATGGTGAATCGAATGAGTATGGACTGACATAGGAAATTGAAACTGGAAATACTGCAGATGGATGGTTTGAAGTGAAACTTCCCTTGAACATGATGAGGCACGACAACTGACTTGGAAGCATTGAATCGACGAGTACCAAACATGTAATGTGACGACAATAAGAGCACTATTTGACTAAACGAGAAAGTATGGCGACACATGGAATTGGTATGACTCGGAGACAAGCAGATTACCCAACTATAAGACGAGACGTAAACATGTGCCATGTTCAAGGGCGACAATAGTTGCCATAAAGGATTCTAAAAAACTTGACCCACTTCCGTCAATTTCCCCCCCACCCAGATAGATGAGTACCCCTTTATTTTTTAACGAGCTCGAGGAGGATAATAGATGCTCGGTATAACTCACCTTCGGTAAGTTCCTCTTCCTTTGTTTAACAAACTAGAAGAAGTAAGGGTTCGTTCCCATATGGGTCCTTCAATGTGTAGTTTAGAGAGTCTAGAGAAGGAAAATTCGATGATTTTTAATGTTTAGAGAGTCTGAAAATAACTTAAAGGAAACTCCAGGTTTGTCCTTTTTCATAATTTTAGTTTCGCGAGGCCGAAAAAAAGATAATCTGTTACTCAGGAGATGCCCTTTCGAGACATTTTAATGAGTGTGAAAGGAAGCAAGATCACTCGATGATATTTTCATGTCTGAAAAGGGATTAAAGGAGACTCCAGGGGGTTCTGTTTTCATATAACCTTTACATGTCCGAAAAAGTGATAAAATTTTACTCAGTCACATTCTCATGTATTTACGAGCACGAGAAAGAACAAAGACTAAGCTCGGTATTGGTTTCATTTTTACACAAGCTTGAAACAAAATTAAACTTATTCTTGTAAATTCCCAACGTAATTTCCAAAGGAAGGGATACTCATGGATGGTTGGTACTCTACCCCCAGCTTGAAAATCTAGCGGTATAACTCCATAATGATAATCAAAGGCTAGAGACATGCCCCCCTAAGCTTCATTTCATTTGCCGACTTTGAGGATGTCACCAATTTTTGTATCAGATGGAGAAAAATGATAAAGGTGGATGAAATGAAGGTTCAAATACGAGATCTAGTGAAAAGACTTGACTCAACGAGAGAGGTGACTGTTTAATTTTTTAATGAACTTGACATAGGAAAATAACTATGCTCGGGACCTCTGTTTCATTTTTTAACGAGCTTGCCACAGAGAAGCAAAAACTATGCTCGTAACCTCTCCTTGATCATGGCTTCCAAGAAGAAAATTCTCTAGAAGGAATACATGTCAAAGGACAAACGTCAGTCATGGATTCTAGGAGAGCTTTGCTAGATGGAAGAAAAACACTCTAGAAGGAATACATGTTGATGACCTTGATAAGAGTAGGGAGATCTGGCTCTAATAGCCCTATCGAAGATATGACCATGTCAACTACCAGATCTAATTTAGGAGAAGGGAGAGATTCCCTCTTGTGTAGGGTTGAACACATGGGGCAGGTCGTTACATAATTGACCTGTGGCGGGGCAGACATCGTTGGCATGTATGGACCGTTCAGGGAAGGTGGATGGTTGACCATCAGATGAGGGTCAATGAATGAAAGTTGGTTGATCATTACCATGTTTCCGTTGTGAGGGAAACACATCAATCGAAAGAGAGTGGACACAAAATCTCTCATAATGTAGACATAGTCTCGCACAAGGAGCAGGTTAAAGTCCAAGGGGTTGTGAACTACCATCACATCGACGTAGACCATTTTTCCTCCCAAAGTAACTGGAAACTGAGGAAGGATCCCTAAAGGTTGACTAACTCTTGTGTCAAAAGTCAATAGAATTTGAGTCACAGGCACAAGCTGCAGGGAACCAAAATCTTGCCAAGCGTTCACGGATAAGATGCTTTGATGGTTGTTTGTAGCTTCTTCCAGGTTCTCCAACTCCATGCCCTTGCATTGAAGACTTGTAAAGTGTTTCGACCATCAGTTTCTCTTCTGACCTCACACTTTAGGGGGAATATTATTACATATCAAATTTCCACACCTAGGTACCTCGCCCTAAGTGTCGTAAAAGTGTCATATGCACCTTTCTAAGTGTCGCATACACCTCGACACCATGAAATAACATATGTCACAATCCCTAGTCAATGTGGAGGAGAAATATATTATATGAAGGTCAAAATACTATGTGCACATGAATTATTATTATTATTCATGAAAAGGAAATTAATTTAGTGTGAGAATACACCTCACATTTGGTTTCCTATTTTTAAGGAGAGGTTGAGGATCTCATGGACAGTTGAAATATTTCCTCCTTAAAATCCTTGAGAGATATTTCCTCCCTAAAATCCTTAAGAGATATTTTCTCCCTAAATACCTTGGAGATCCCATTTTAGTGGATCTGATGAGTGATCCTCTCCATGGTGGTTAAGCCTCCAAATTCTATATAATGAGGGATTTCCACGGAGAAGATAAAGGTAGATTCGAGGTATCAAACTTGTGATCTTGGGATAAATCTTTTGGATATCAAACCTATGATCTTGGGAGCATTGTGCAAGAGATGGACAAGGAGGACTTAGAGAAGCTGCTGCAACTGTATCTACATATTGTAAGTGTCTGTTTAATGTTCTCATTAATATATGCTTGGCCTATTTCCTTCTAGTTTATATATCTTTACATATGCTTGTCTATTGTAGATGAATTTTTTTAATCTAATATACTAGAGTAGGAGTTTCCTTGTGTCTCTTTGTTGTCCATGGTTTGCAGGTATCAAGCTGTGCAAATGAGTTTGGAGATCAAGCTCAAATTGGAGCAGCGAGGACAAATACCAGAATAAGGTGCATCACACTTTCTTCCATCTCTTTCTCTTTCTGACTAGTTAAGCAAATCTCAAAGGGATGTTAGTTTCCATTTGCATATTTCTGTCTCGATATTAGGGGTCTAGAATCTGAGGGAAGATCCACCTATCCCAGTGGAGTCGCCAATTTCTGTTACAGAAAAATCCCCCCATGGACATGTGAATCTTCCCTCGGATTCTAGACCCCTAATACCGAGACATAAATATGCAAATAGACACTAACATCCCTTTGAGATTTTCTTAACTAGTCAGAAAGATAAAGAGAAGGAAGAAAGTGTGATGCACCTTATTCCAGTGTTTTTCCTCGCTTCTCCAATTTGAGCTTGATCTCCAAAATCGTTCGCACAGCTTGATACCTGCAAACCACAAACATCAAAGAGACACAAGGAAACTCCTACTCTAGTATACTAGATTAAAAAAATTCATCTACAGTAGACAATCATATGTAAATATACATAAACTAGAAGGAAATAGGCCTAGCATATATTAACGAGAACATTAAAAAGATACTTACAATCCATAGATGTAGTTGCAACAACCTCTTCAAGTCCTCCTCATCTAGCCCTTGCACAATGCTCCCAAGATCATAGGTTTGATATCCAAAATCTTTCTCCCAAGATCATAAGTTTGATACCTCAAATCTGCCTTTATCTTCTCCATGGAAAGCCCTCATTATATAGGATTTGGAGGCTTAACCACCATGGAGAGGATCACTCATCAGATCCACTAAAATGCTATCTCCAAGATATTTAGGGAGAAAATATCTCTTAAGGATTTTAGGGAGGAAATATCTCTCAAGGATTTTAAGGAGGAAATATTTCAACCATCCATGAGATCCCCAATCTCTCATTAAAAATAGGAAACCAAATGTGAGGTGGATTCTCACACTAAATTAATTTCCTTTTCATGAATAATAATAATAATTCGTGTGCACATAGTATTTTGATCTTCATATAATATATTTCTCCTCCACATTGACTAGGGATTGTGACATATGCTATTTCATGGTGTCGAGGTGTATGCGACACTTAGCAAGGTGCATATGACACTTTTACAACACTTAGGGTGAGGTACCTAGGTGTGGAAATTTGATGTGTAATAGTATTTTACTTTCCTTGCACATGGAACTCAATTTGTTCTTAGCTCCAAGTGGGATTGTGGTGCTCCTTAATTTCCATTGCACATAACACTCAATGTTTTGGACCATAATAAATTAATGGAAAATAAAAGGGCTTGGAAAAATGTTGCAGTGCAAACAAGGGATGCAACACACCCTCCACAAAAGGTAGCCATAAATTATACATTATGAACCCTTGATATGTCAAGAACCCCATGCTCAAAATTCATACCCCAATCCACCTCATACTCATTAAAATTTTAGAGAGGGTCTTATTGGGAAACACTCCTTGACTTGGGGATTGATCTACCCAATAGGGCACCATGATAACCCTCCCAAAGTTAAATTTGGAAATTTTTATAAGGTATTTGAGAATTTGTCTAGTTTGAAAAGAGGGGACTTGATGCACATGTTTGGATGGTTCCTTTATTAAATATGGCTTACTTGGAATGATACATGTGACTTGTGAAACCTTGGAGGGCATACTTGTTTGTCTTTGCAGAACCTTTCCAAGTGAAGAACCATTCCATGGATGAATTATACCATTTTGACCTTCATGGGGGCTTGAAGACACCAAGGATGGACGCCATACCCCACAGGATGGGTAGAGGGCCTCAGAGCTCTTGTGAACATGAGGTGGTGAGAGTTTCCTTGGAGGCATCTTAAAAACACTAGATGATAACATCATAGCCCTTTTCACTTGGGCGATGGCCCTTGGAGGCCTAAGACATCACCTTCTAAGCCTTGACGTCATGTGGAGGCTAGGGTTTTGGTGGGCTTGATGGTTCCAGACATGTTGTGATGTGGTTTGAAGGAAGAATATGCATGATGATGACACTCCAACACATTAGAAATGGACACATGGACTTTGGAGGCCCAATGACTTGCATATTGAGGCTCAACGCCACCCTTCTAGGGAATTACGTCACCCCTTAGAGGGTTTTACTTTATGTAATTTTATTTTTGAAAATGGTAAAGGAAAATAAAGGGGGTCAGAACTATTTTAATTTGTTGTTGACTTTCTTATGTGCACAAATTGGTTTAGATGACCTCATATAAATAGAGGTCATATCACTTTCATTTTAGACATAACTCACTTGAGAATTACATAACTCTTGGCTGAAATTTTCATCCTACTTGGGAAATTCTCTATCTCTTGTCTCTTGTGCAAATGGATGCTTTACTTGTCTATTGGTGGAAGAATGTTGAAAATACTAAGACAACTGGGGGGGGGGTGAATCAATTGTTACTGTGCTTAAACAATTTATGACTATTTAAACAATTTTTAATCTCTTCCAAGTGACCATCAATATTATACAACATATGAACAACATGAGTAATGAACATCAGTCACACATAAGATATACACAGAGACATATTTTCACGAGGAAACCCATAAAGGGAGAAAACATATTCTTCTTTGAATGATAGGCATTCTTTTAAGTTCTGAACATCATCTATGTTTGAGAACCAACTCAAAGTGAGGCTACTACCTTTGTTTTACAAGCTCCAACTTATTGAGAGCACCAACTCTCTAGTTTCTCTAGCACCCACTAGAAGGAAGCATCAACTCCCTAAATGTTCCAACACCAACTAGACTTATACAAGCACCAACTTGTTGAGAACACCAACTCTCTGGTTTCTCTAGCACCCACTAGAAGGAAGCATCACCTCCCTAAATGTTCCAGCAACAACTGGACTTATACAAGCACCAACTTGTTGAGAGCACCAACTCTTTGGTTTCTCTAGCACCCACTAGAAGGAAGCACCAACTCCCTAAATGTTCCAACACCAACTAGACTTATACAAAGCACCAACTTGCATACCAAAAACTCTGTGTTTTCCCGAGTGTTATCTCTCCAGGAAACTCTCCTAGGCTGTAAGTCGGAGATGCCTGGTAACTAACTCTTTTTTTTGGGAAATGTTTTCTCAATATTTGATATGGTTTTTGGGTCAAAATGAATATCTAAGTACTTGACTGTGTTTTCAAGACTGTCTAGAGATACAAAATCTCACAAGGCTTTCTAGCACCGTGGTCAGATAAAGTTTGATTGAATAGGGGAAAGGTAACAGCTATTGAACCAGATTATGTTTCATACCAACAAACACAATGGGTCTAACAACCAAGAAATAACTTATGATAATCAACTAAGACAATTAATCAGTGAGATGACAGTCACCGCAAATTGAATGAGTTTCAACAAAGGACTTCCACTCATAAGCTATAAAAGAATAGAAGAGAAAATCTGACACAGAACTGAAAGAAGCTTGAGATTTTTCATAAAATAAGAATAGGTCTTTTTAGATTACAGTATCAGCATCATAGTACTCAAAGTCGAACCCCTAGAGCTCCAAATGTCTTTGGCTTTATAGCCTCTTACAATCAGTTTCAGATCCTAAAACAATGGATCTGAT
>ML788236.1:249336-262205 GCA_009831015.1 Picea engelmannii
AAAAATGCCGGTGCGTTTTTTGAGTGCTAACACCGAGCACCACCCTGCCACCCTGTTTTCTAGCCACAACTAGATGGAAGAGACAACTTCCAATATTCAAGAACCAAGTTGAATATCAGAGGACCACAGTCCTCCCTAGCACCACCCTACCTCCCTGATTAAGAATAAATGATTGAATAACCAACAATATAGGTGTTTCAATTCTTACCACTTCTTCTCTGTTATGCAATTCTTCTCTACTTGTATATGTTCTTCAATTCTTCTCTACTTCTATCTGTTCTGCAGTTCTGCTCTACTTCAAACTGTTCTGCAATTCTTCTCTTGCTTCAATTTGTTCAACATCTCTGAGTTATATATCACACTATGCATACTGTAATTTTACCTTTCTTATAGTTCAACTCACTTTTCCAGTTCGAACAACCAACCTACCACAGTCATTGCGTTTCCATTTTATCCTATACCACTTATTCAATTACACCTTGAATCTCCAAGAAAACGCATCAACAAATGAATCACCAAACGTCCAAGAACTATGATTCAGTTCTGCTAACTGAAACATAACTGATCAATTAACTGTGAAGTGCAACAATATCCCTTCGATCATATTCCCAATTAATCAACATCGTTGGATTAATTCCACGGGGTCTCGCATTTATCTCATATATCCACTGGCTGTGACTGAATGCTAAGAAAAATTGATTTCACGATTTCGCATTTTGACATTCTTGTGATGAAGGGTCTCGACTCTCCATGTCGTGATTGTCGAAATAGAGCTTGACTGCACTAGCTCCTTCCCTTCTCGTGACCATCGATGGTGACCTGACGCTTATCCACAAAGCGCTTAGCGATTTGCAACTTTGGGACTCCTGTTATGAAGAGTCTTGACTCTTTATGTCGCAATCACCGAAATGGAGCTTTGTTGAACTAGCTCTTTCCTCACATATGACCGCTAGTTGTAACCAAGCGCTTATCCCAAAAGTTCTTTCACGATTCAGGACTTTGGGGATCTTGGTGTGAGGTTTCTTGACTCTCCAAACACCCAGTATCTGAAACTCTGAAATGGAGCCAGATCAACAGTCCACGCTCTCCCTTGATCAACGACTCAGATTGAATCGCGGTTTCGCATTTCACGATTTCAAAGGATAGACTAACTCCTCCTTCCTTTGACTTTCTAGTCAGCGAAAAGCTGACCTCTCGCCACGTATAGTCTGCATCCAATGGTCCATGACCCTCGATCCAAGGGTTCAGATCAATCCTCGATCCGACGGCCCAGATCATTTCGAGATATTGCATATTGCGAGTTCCCACACCATGCTCTGTTGACTCCTCCAATGTGTAAGTCAGCGAAATTCTAGTCGCTCGCCACATGTCCTTCTTGAAGATGGACGGTCCTCCGGCTTTTGGGACTTTGTAAGCCCGCTTCATCTTGCACGTAAAGATCATGCTCCTTCTTCTGGATCCAACGACGGTCAATCTTTGAGCTCAGATTTGACGCCTGAGATATTTTCTCTTCTACTGCACGCTCCTCCTATCTAATGGTCATCGGGAATTCTGAATGGGATCCAACAATTACTGTTGCTCTTCACTGTTGATCATTTCCATGCCATTATCACCGTGTTGTTGATCGTGTTGATCTGCGCCATCAATGACAAACAAACACACATTGCCTCTTGTCTATAAGTATGCCAACAATCTCCCCCTTTGGCATTGATGGAAACCTTGAACTTGAAGAACCGCACTCTACACTCTCTTCCTGAACTGCTACTCTGCCTGCTGAACATGCAACCACACATACCATTGTAGCATCCTTACCACACTACTTACCACACTTTTTCTCCCCCTTTGACATCAATGTCAAAGAAGAAACACGCTCCCCCTGAATTGTTGCAATACATCTCGAAGGTATCAGATATGTGACAATCACATACTCCCCCTTCAAGTCTGCAAGAGTTTGGATCATCCATAAAATCTGAGCGCAGCAAGTAGCAGGAGAAATGTACTCTACCTCTATAGTTGATAAGAAAATAGATCCATGCTTCTTACTAATCCATGCTACCAACGAGTCACCCAGGAAGAATGCACCTCCATTGGTGCTCTTTCTCTCATCCACACAATTTGCCCAATCAACATCTGAATAAGCAGTTAATTGAATATTCTGATTTCTAGGATACCAAAAAACATAATTCATTGTGCCCTTCAAGTATTTGAATATCCTTTTTATAGCTACTAAATGACTTTGTTTAGGAGCAAATTGATAACGTCCTACCATTCCAACAAATTGCATTATATCAGGATGAGATGCTGTGATATACAGAGGACTGCCTATCATCGATCGATATGTCCTTTGATCAACATCAGGTGAAATATCATCTTTACTGAGATTGCAACCAACCACTATAGGTGTACTAACAAGGGAAGAATCTTCCATCTGAAATTTCTTCAACATCTCTTTCAAATATTTTTCTTGAGAGATAAATATTCCTACAGAACTCTGATTTACTTGTAAACCAAGAAAGTATGACAGTTCGTCTATCATGGACATCTCAAACTCTATTTTCATAGAGTTAGCAAACCACTGAACAGAGGAATCATTAGTACAACAAAAAATAATGTCATCTACATAAACCAAAACAACTAGTAAATCATCACCTTTAGACTTGATGTAGAGATTGTTGTCAACAATACCTTTCTTGAACCCTTTGTCTTGTAATAATCTGTCCAGACTATAATACCAAGTTCGTGGTGCTTGTTTCAGTCCATATAAATCCTTCTTCAGCTTGCAAACATAATCAAGATTATATGTCAATGAGAATCCTTCATGTTGCTACATATATACTTCTTCCTCTAGATCTCCATTAAGAAATGCTGACTTAACATCCATTTGATAAACTTTAAAGTTCTTATGACCTGAATATGCAAGAAACATTCTGATGGCTTCCAATCTTTCCACTGGTGCAAAAGTTTCATCAAAATCCCGACCTTCAACTTGTGCATACCCTTTACAGACCAATCTGGCTTTATTTCTAACAACTTGTCCTTTTTCATTCATTTTATTCTTGAACACCCATTTGGAACCTATTACATTCTTATCTTTAGGTCTAGGAACAAGTTCCCAAGTATGCTTCTTTTCAATCTGATCAAGCTCTTCATTCATAGCTCTAATCCAATCATCATGGTTGTTGGCTTCATCAAAATTTTTAGGTTCAATCATAGATAGAAAAGCAATTTGAGATTGTTCTGTGTCTTTAACTAATTTCCTTCTTGTCTGAACTCCTTTGTTTATATCTCCAATTATCTAATTTTTCAGGATGATTCTTTCTAACAATTCTGAGAGGTGATTTTATTTCTTTCTGTTGATTTGTGTCAGCCTGAGTATTCGTATCTTCATCTAATTCAGATTCTTCCCTTTCTGATCCTTGGTCATGTTCATGTTCATCTTCAACTATATCTTTTGTGCTTGATTCAACACTGCTTACATTTTTGACTGGGTCTTCTTCATCAACTTTTATGTCGATACAATCAACCAATTTATGCAACCTCTTTTTGTAGCATCTATATCCTTTACTGTTTGTAGCATAACCTAAGAAGATACCTTCATCATCCCTATCATCATATTTGCCAATATTTTCATCATTATTCTTGATATAACATTTACTCCCAAAGACTTTAAAATGCTTGATTGAAGCAGGTCTTCCAAACCATAGTTCATAAGGAGTCTTGTCACTATGTGGTCTGAGATGAGCTTTGTTAAGGATATGAACAACTGTATGGATTGCTTCCACCCAATATGTCTGAGCAATATTCCTTTCATTCATCATTGATCTTTCCATCTACTGAACTGATCCATTCTGCTTCTCAACTATTCCATTTTGCTGTGGAGTTCTTGGAATAGTGTATTCTCGTTTGATTCCATGTTTATCATAGAAATATTTGAAGTTCCATGAACTAAAATCTCCTCCTCTATCAGACCTTACTGCCTTCAATATTTTTCCTATTTGATTCTCAGTCAGATCCTTAAACACTTTGAATTTTTCAAATGCTTTAGATTTTTCCTTCAAAAAGGAAACCCACGTTAGTCTAGAATAATCATCAATAATCAACATAAAATGGTTTTCTTTTCCCATACCTTCTTTTCTTGATGGTACACATAAATCCATATGTACTAACTGGAGAGGTTTTTTTGTTGAAGGAAAGTTTTTAGATTTGAACTGAGTGCGAGTAAGCTTTCCTATCTGGAAAGGTTTACAAACAAAGTCATATGGCTTTGATATCTTTGGAAGATATTTTACTGCCCCATTGTTTCTAAGCTTGATTATATGATCAAAATTTAGGTGTCCAAGTCTCCTATGCCATAGCCAACTTTCATCATATTTGCTTAAGTGGAATTCTTCTTTTTCTTCTTTTAACACATAGACATTGTTTTTTGTTCTTATCCCTTTTGCAACCAACTGTCCTGAATTCAAAGACTTTATTTTACAATCTTTAGAAGTAAAAACAATTTCACATCCTCGGTCACAGACTTGACTGACACTTAGCAGATTATGTTTCAGACCATCTACAAATAACACATCTTGAGCTTTTATTTTTCCATTGCTCAGACTTACCATTCCTTTACCTTTTATTTTTCTTGGTGCATCGTTTCCAAAAGTTACATTTCCTGATTTGTTTTCACTTAGAGTTAGAAACTTACTTTTGTCTCTAGTCATATGTTTGGAACATCCGCTGTCAATATACCAGGGATTATTTTGTCTTTGGGATGATAACACTAATCCACACTGGTCATCTTCTTTCTTCTTCCAAACCTTGAAATTTTCAGCAGCAGGATTCAGATTTGGCTTATAGTTCCTTAAGCGACATTCTACAGCTTTATGTCCATAATTATGGCAGTTGTAGCATTCTGGTTCACTGAATAATAGATCATAACGATTGTTATGCTCATAATTGTTGTTATGTTTCACCTGCATCCTTCTCCCAGTCATCACATGATTTATAGTCTATGATTGTATGTTGCTTGGCTGTCTCAATTTTTGTGGTGGCAGATAATTATTCCTTGAATAGCTCTATTGCTTATATCTAAATCTTAAAGAACAAGTTATAGCTTTGTGACCAAAGTTAGCACATAAAAAACAATATCCATAGAAAAATCCTTTGTACCTGGAAAAAGACTGTCTTCTTTGAGTAGGTCGATTTCTTCCATGCTGATAGTTTCTCCGATCTACAGATTCGGTTTTGGTACTTTTTATTTCATTCCTTCTTGGTGGTTGATTTTCTTTCTTTGTTTCTGCAGAGTGGTTTTTGTCAATGATTGTAGATTTGACAAACTTGATGGGTTCTGTATTACTTGGATGATCACTACTTGATCCTTCTTCATATCCCAAACCAACTTTCAACTTTGGATTCCTTTGCTGATTTATAATGGAAGTTAATTCTTCTAAGGCTTTAATACTTGAATGATTTTGGTGATACAATGCCTTAAAATTCTCCATTTCTTTTCTGGTTTTTACTATCTCTTCTTCTAAGGCTTCACACCTCACTTTCTTCTCTGATAACTGTTATTTCAGAATGTCTTCTATTTTCTTTGCCTCTTATAACTCCACGTTTAGTAGAGAAAAGTCTTCATCATGTTCTTTATCATTCATTTAAAACTGCATCAACAACCGTTTTTGTTTTCTCTTCTTACATCCGAGTCTGTCAATTTCTTCCAAAGCACTGATTAATTCAGCTTCCATATCCACCACAAATTCTTCATCATCCATTTCACCTCCTGAATGTTCATCACCAAGATCTCCCATAGCCATAAGCACAAAATCATTCACTTTGTCTTCACAGGATGAATCACCCATTTGGAACCTATTGCATTCTTATCTTTAGGTCTAGGAACAAGTTCCCAAGTATGCTTCTTTTCAATCTGATCAAGCTCTTCATTCATAGCTCTAATCCAATCATCATGGTTGTTGGCTTCATCAAAATTTTTAGGTTCAATCATAGATAGAAAAACAATCTGAGATTGTTCTGTGTCTTTAACTAATTTCCTTCTTATCTGAACTCCTTTGTTTATATCTCCAATTATCTAATTTTTCAGGATGATTCTTTCTAACAATTCTGAGAGGTGATGTTGTTTCTTTCTGTTGATTTGTGTCAGCCTGAGTATTTGTATCTTCATCTAATTCAGATTCTTCCCTTTCTGATCCTTGGACCTGTTCATCTTCATCTTCAACTATATCTTTTGTGCTTGATTCAACACTGCTTACATTTCTGACTGGGACTTCTTCATCAACTTTTATGTCGATACAATCAACCAATTTATGCAGCCTCTTTTTGTAGCATATGTATCCTTTACTGTTTGTAGCATAACCTAAGAAGATACCTTCATCATCCCTATCATCATATTTGCCAATATTTTCATCATTATTCTTGATATAACATTTACTCCCAAAGACTTTAAAATGCTTGATTGAAGCAGGTCTTCCAAACCATAGTTCATAAGGAGTCTTGTCACTATGTGGCATGAGATGAGCTTTGTTAAGGATATGAACAACTGTATGGATTGCTTCCACCCAATATGTCTGAGCAATATTCCTTTCATTCATCATTGATCTTTCCATCTGCTGAACTGATCTATTCTGCCTCTCAACTATTCCATTTTGCCATGGAGTTCTTGGAATAGTGTATTCTCGTTTGATTCCATGTTTATCACATAACTCTTTGAAGTTACATGAACTAAACTCTCCTCCTCTATCAGACCTTACTACCTTCAATATTTTTCCTGTTTGATTCTCAGTCAGAGCCTTAAACACTTTCAATTTTTCAAATGCTTCAGATTTTTCCTTCAAAAAGGCAACCCACGTTAGTCTAGAATAATCATCAATAATCAACATAAAATAGTTTTCTTTTCCCATACCTTCTTTTCTTGATGGTCCATATAAATCCATATATACTAACTGGAGAGGTTTTTCTGTTGAAGGAAAGTTTTTAGATTTGAATTGGTTAGCGCTGGAAGTCGCTCCTGGATTGCTTGCAGGAGCAGAGCCCAACACCCATCAGTTTATGTCACAATTTTGTTTTAAAAGGGGTGATCGGATGTGAGTGAACTCAGAACAGTATCATTTAGCTCATAAAACTAGGCCAGAAATGCACAGGAAAGTGAGGGTCATAACTAACTTCAGTCAGGAATTTGAGTTAAAGCGAGAGTAGAGGGAAGACTAGGGAGAAAAGAGAGGAGGCTACTTTGGGCATCAGGCCTTCCAGCGACTCGGGAAAGAAAAACAAGACACTAAAATGTGCCTAAACGACATAGTGATAATTGCACACTGATCAAACCTATCATACTATGCAGCTACAACCATTCGACTGGATCCTCCAGTTCTGAATGATTCAGTGTAAGATGAAAAAGACAACGTGGGAGACTGCTTAAGACTGGTGCAGAGATTGCAGTGACTAACCATACATCATCCTACAATATGCGACCCTCGACTGGATCCTCCAATTCCGAGTGTTTTAAACAGCTAACAAACAAAATAAAAAGGAAAGAGAAGTTGACTTTCATTAATTTGACAGTCTCAAATCAAAATACATAACCAGAGCTTCCTCAGAAACTTCACAGTCGGGAGCGCAACTCAACCATCCATCCTTACAAAAATGGCGAAAATGCCTACATATACTCCAAAAACAACAGCAGCAAAAACAAGATGCTGCATTAATAGTCATTGCGTCTGCATGTCTTCTGACAGTCTGCGCATGCAGACTAGATGATCGTGTGCCTATGACATACGCCATCTTAACTGCGCGTGGCTCTAGCAAGGGGAGTAGCTGAGCCATTAAGTGTCGAGCTAGCGTGTGCAGACTTCCTTCGGCTAGTCGAGAACTCGGGCATGGCTTCTCTGGAAAAATGGGTACACAGGACCCCCTTGAGTAGACCGCTTGCCAGACCCTCCATACCTTGCAATTAATGATTGAGGCGAGGCCTCAACCACCCTCTCTTTTCTGCGTTCATTCCAAGCAGCTACCGGGAATTACATCACATCGAATCAGCTTCTAAAGAATGCAGTCCCCCCCTCTCTTGAATCTTAATTCGGTGCCTTTGGACTCCCTGTACAGCACCTTCCGCTCCCTAGAGTGACCACGGGCTGTGACCCTTCGCCTATCTACTAGAGTGTTGTCGGCGCTTCGGGGTTCGCGGGTGAGAAAGGAACAGGACCTTTCTCCTTCAAAATCGCGATGGGCGAAATGCCGAGAGGGCCTAACAGCTGCCACGCATTCCCCACGAGATGAACGGATGAGACTGCTTTTTGGCGCTTTGGGACCCGAGTGGAAAAATGATAAACAATAGCGCCCCTCTTCCAGGCTTGTTCCTTTACGACCAGGCGCCAAAACCACGGGCCCGATTCTGGGCGCTATCGACATTTCGGGGTTCGAGGTTTCAAGAAGTGAAGGGACAAGGAGCGCTTACCCCTCGAACTCCCGAATGCCGATGCGACACGGATGTGTGCCGCGTGTCCTTCAGACAAATGGCCCAGATAGTATTCGTTATTGTAAAGAGGGCTGCCCCATTTACAGGCTCGCTTGACGTGACCTGGTGCTAAGACCGCGGGCTCAGCTCGAAAGGTGCTTCGAAACTTCGTTGATCGACAATTTCAAATGCAATGAACTAACAGCTCCTTGTCTCCCAAAACACCGATCTCCAATATGCCGACTCGCTGCCACCTGCCCCGATTGGATCAGACGATCCAGATTTTTCCTGAACTATGGGCGCTTCCCTTCATGCTAAATCCCGGGCAATTTGACAACACCGAAAACCCGATGACTGATGATTTGCTTTATGGTTGGATCTCAGCTGTCGACAACAAAACTTTTCCCGCTCGCTACTGGAAAAACAGGGATCTCCCGTGCTGCGCTTGGGCACTTCCCGCGCAACCTGCAGGTCTGGGTGCTCTCGAGCCCAGGATAATAATTATCGCTAACATTAGTCTCCATGGGGGATAGAGTCGTCCCTGTGATGCTCTAATAACTCATTTCGCAGCTTCAGTGCCTTGCTGTTGGGCTATGGAGTCAAGCTCAAACCTCCTGATGAGAAATATATGCCGAAAAGTAAAAGCAACAAAATAAAGATACATGCTCAAAGAGATTATTTATATACAATTCTAAACTAATGAAACAGTTTTACAGGGGGCTAGGTGAAAGAAAACTTCCACCATAGCCATTCAAACAACTTCCTGGATAGAAGCTCCTTCCTTATGTCAATGATTATCAACAGATGGTGTAGCCGTGACAGCAGAACGGTTACACTCATCAAATCCTCCTTACAGGTTGGAGTTGAGATGAGATAGGGCAGCTCCAAGGCATAGGGGAAATGCCACTCCATGTATTTGCTGACAGGGTCATCGAATGAGTGGCCATTTCTAAGGAATTGGCGACATACAGCCTCTTCTGCTACACAGTTGTTCACAAGAGGTTGAATGTCTCTGATAACCACAGGCGAGTGAATAATTGAAGTAGGTTCGCTAATCTCAGGTGGTGGCTGCTCACTGACTGGCTCTGAACAAAAGGTAGACTTCCCTTCTGGTTCTTTTTCCTCTTCTTGTTGGCTCTCCTCCAGGTCCGATTCATATTCATCATAAATAGGGACCATGGGGTGATTCTGCTTGCCGACTGGCTCTTCAGTATCTTTATAGTGATCGAATGTAGGATAAGCTTGCTGCTCATCATCACTATAATATTCATCAAAGAGGGGTTGACCCTTATCTCTATGATCCTCCTCCAGGATGGTGATCCCATAAAAAATATTTGTTTCAGGGACAGTGGGACCCGCTTCTTTTGGCTGCTCACACGTAATCTTTTCCTCGTTAATCCCAGGTAAACATATATCGTGAGAAACTCCCTGGAGAAAAAGAGAGGAAACCTCTTCCACAATAATCTCTTCTTTACAAACGGGAAGGTCTCCGTCCTCAGAAACAGGGTTGCTAGGAATATCTTCTTCAACCCGACATTTAGGCGAGCCATCTACCATGGACCACATCTGCTCTACAAACTCATAATCTCCACAAGAGGTGTGTTGATCTTCATGAACATCTAAAAGAACAGACACATCTGATATGACGTCATATGCTTCCATTCTCGAGCTAACACCACTCATATCATTCAACACCTCAATTTTTTCACAGCAGATGCTTTCCTCCATAGTAAGGGCTTTATCGTGGACATGGTCTTTAGGGCCAACAGAGGCTTCATGAAGCGAAGAAAACTCCTCACAACAGTTTTCAAACAAGCAAGCAGCTGGATAGTAGTCTTTACAAAATGAATTGAAAGCTATATGAAAACCTGTTAAAGAGTGGATGCTCGTAGCGGGAAGAGATCGACACCACTCAAGAGCAGCTCCCTTCAATGAATACCTGAAGAGCTTAATCCGGACATCCTCATGCATGATATTGTGTCGGTGAATAGCTTCATGGAAGTCCAGTAAATGCTCAGCTGGTACCTCCCAACTCTTTGCGTGAAATTCGGGGAGGAAATATTCCCAGATGTCTCTATCAGGAAGCACATTAGGAAAACCAACTATCTGGGAAAAGTCACAGAAAGCAAACCTTTGAGCCAAAATTTTCTCCATATCGAACCAGTGGAGTCACCAATCGATCCTTAAATCATGGATTCACCAGGTGAAAGATGCGCAACTTCAAGTGTGTCTGGTTCTTGTTCACCATCAAAGGCCAGATCTTAACATTGTCATTACCCCAGGAAACTTCTCAGGCTGAGAAAGCAGCCGCTGAAACCTTCTCGAGAAAGCTCCTCTGGGTCAGCTTTCAGGTGTGCCAACAGTGGCCACCACTGAAACAGTGAAGTGGAAACAATGGAGTCACCACAGTGGAGTCGCCAGGTGCATAGTAGCAATCTTTAAGGGCTCTGATGTCTGATGCACCTTCAGAATCAAAGGCTCAATGTCGTTCTTCCCAGGGAAAATCTTCAACTTCGTCCCCGACAACGGCGCCAGAAATGTTGGCGACGGAAGTCGCTCCTGGATTGCTTGCAGGAGCAGAGCCCAACGCCCATCAGTTTATGTCACGATTTTGTTTTAAAAGAGGTGATCAGATGTGAGTGAACTCAGAACAGTATCATTTAGCTCAGAAAACTAGGCCAGAAATGCACAGGAAAGTGAGGGTCATAACTAACTTCAGTCAGGAATTTGAGTTAAAGCGAGAGTAGAGGGAAGACTAGGGAGAAAAGAGAGGAGGCTACTCTGGGCATTAGGCCTTCCAGCGACTCGGGAAAGAAAAACAAGACACTAAAATGTGCCTAAATATACCAGGGATTCTTTTGTCTTTGGGTTGATAACACTAATCCACACTGGTCATCTTCTTTCTTCTTCTAAACCTTGAAATTTTCAGCAGCAGGATTCAGATTTGGCTTATAGTTCCTTAAGCGACAGTCTGCAACTTTATGTCCATAATTATGGTAGTTGTAGCATTCTGGTTCACTGAATAACAGATCATAACGATTGTTATGCTCATAACTATTGTTATGTTTCACCTGCATCCTTCTCCCAGTCATCACACGATTTATAGTCTGTGATTGTATGTTGCTTGGTTGTCTCAATTTTTGTGGTGGCAGATAATTATTCCTTGAATAACTCTATTGCTCATATCTAAATCTTAAAGAACAAGTTATAGCTTCGTGACCAAAGTTAGAACAGAAAAAACAATATCCATAGAAAAATCCTTTGTACCTGGAAAAAGACTGTCTTATTTGAGTAGGTCGATTTCTTCCATGCTGATAGTTTCTTTGATCTACAGATTCGGTTTTGGTACTTTTTATTTTATTCCTTCTTGGTGGTTGATTTTCTTTCTTTGTTTCTACAGAGTGGTTTTTGTCAATGATTGTAGATTTGACAAACTTGATGGGTTCTGTATTACTTGGATGATCACTACTTGATCCTTCTTCATATCCAAAACTAACTTTCAACTTTGGATTCCTTTGTTGATTTATAATGGAAGTTAATTCTTCTAAGGCTTTAATACTTGACAGATTTTGGTGATACAATGCCTTAAACTTCTCCATTTCGTTTTTGGTTTTTACTATCTCTTCTTCTAAGGCTTCACACCTCACTTTCTTCTCTGATAATTGTTGTTTCAGAATGTCTTCTATTTTCTTTGCCTCTTATAACTCCACGTTTAGTAGAGAAAAGTCTTCATTAGGTTCTTTATCATTCATTTTAAACTACATCAACAACCGTTTTTGTTTTCTCTTCTGACATCTGAGTCTGTCAATTTCTTCCAAAGCACTGATTAATTCAGCTTCCATATCCACCACAAATTCTTCATCATCCATTTCACCTCCTGAATGTTCATCACCAAGATCTCCCATAGCCATAAGCACAAAATCATTCACTTTGTCTTCACAGGATGAATCACTATCTATGTCTTCTAAGGAGTTGTCATTGTTTGCACACAAACTTTTCTTTTTACTATATTTCTTAAATTTGTATTTCTTTTCATCATCAGAGTTCTGATCCTTTTTCTGGCGAGGACACTTAGATGCAAAATGACCTATCTTACCATAGTTAAAACATTTGAAAGGGATTTTGCCTTGATATTTTCCTGATCCTTTCTTTAACCTTCTCACAAATTTTGCCTCAATATCATCTAATTCTGAATCAATATTCTTGTCTGCTTTAAAAGATGTTTCTCTAGTAATGAATTTATCTTTGTTAATTGTCATTTTATAAGAAGTTAGAGTTCCTAGGAGTTGATCAATGGATAGAGTTTTAAGATCATTTAGTTCTTCTATTGCAGAAACTTTTGGATTAAATTTATCAAGCATAGATCTTAAAATTTTCTGAACTAAAAAAGATTCTTCAATTTTCTCACCAAGACCCTTCA
>ML788236.1:282333-292338 GCA_009831015.1 Picea engelmannii
ACATTGTATTCTCCTTGATCTCCTATTTGCATGACTTTTAGATCACCTCAATTGGACCTTCTAATAAAAAGTTATGTTAATTGTAAATTAACATACCATTTTAAGCCCTTATTTGGGGACACTTTGCAAGCCAATCTTGTGAACGAGGTATCAAAATTCATGCACCATTCAATTTGAGATTTGGCCTATAACTTCCTAATATGTACTCTCCAGAACGTCGAGGTCTCCCTCAATTTGGATGTGATAATAAGAAGTTATGGCCACTCTCCTAAAACTATTTGATTTTGGCATTTATTTGGAGAGCAAAGTTGTAAAGGTGATATCTCCTCCAATTTTGCACTAACAAATACAATTTTGTAATATGTAATAACCTAATGTGTCTTCTTTTCAATTTCCAATCAATATGACTTCAATTTAATCTCTCAACATCAATATATTCCATTTTTAGTGAACCTTGCTACTTTTAACTTAGTTTCAATATTGAACAAGAGCATTGTCTTGTCCTAACTGTACCTCCAAAATTCTCACACATCTTTTGCTAAAATTTAGACCAGATATAGCTCAATATGTCCTCTTTCCAACTATTCAAGTCTCATCTCATTGTAGTTCTCTAGGAAATGTTAATAGTGAAAACTTTACAAGGTGTTGTTTTGATGATGCCAACCAAGGATCTTTTGCTTTGATACAGAATCTTATGAACCCAATATTTAAAATAGCATTTTAGAAACCAACACACAAGCAATGTACAACAAATATGATCAAAGAACACAACTCCCAAAGTGATAATAGAGATGAGTTACAAAATAACTCCTTATTCATTATGAGAACTTCCTCCAAATAACCCAAGTATATCCATATATTGTTCTAGGTGGATATTGGTGGCCACCCACCTATTCCAACTAGCTCGTCTTGTCAATTTTTAGTTCAACACGTTATTTTGTACTTCTTTGTAATTGTGGGTTCTACACTTATGGGGCTATCTAAAGACCTACACATCTTCCAGGTGGATACAGGTGGCATCTCACCTACCCCAATTGGATTATTTTGTATGTTTTCATGTCAGCACATCTTGTTGTACTTCCAGGGTTGTTTTGGATCCCTAAACAATGTTTTTTTGGCTTGCCACATTCAAACTATAGACAAAGTTAGAGTTTGACAACGTAATGTGTATTTCTCTAAAATACCTTTCCAACGGGATATCACATGCCTAAAACAAAGGTTGTATGCAAAATTTACGACCCCGGGAAGTTGAGGTACCAACTTACCCATAGGGGCCCATATGATTTTTGGTGTTTCACCTTTTAGGGTTAGGTTTTTGGATGTCTATGGTTTTGGAATTCATGAGTAATATCAAAAATGCCTTTGGAGCCTCATTATAATCATTTTGCTCAGACAAATGCACGTAGCAGCCACATCTCTTCTCAGAGATAACTACCACCATTCAAGCAAGTGTTTCAGTTCTGCAGTTTTACAGTTTCAACCTATTTCATTTATTCAATAGAGGATATTGTTCACTGGATATCTATGTTGTTATTCATATCTATGTGTTTATTGTATTCAGTATATTAATCAGTTCGTTCCGCTCCTAAATTTGGATCAGTGGTATCAGAGCAGTCTGATCTTCATTTATTTCTTTTCGTGCATGTCCCCGACAAGATCTAGGTACAAGAAGTTGGGACTTGAACCAATCGAGTCGTTGCAATATTGGACGCATCAAGCCCAAAAACAAACCATGGGAGACAAAAATAAAGATGATGGAGCAAGATATCCTTTTAAAATTTTGCTCAAGGAAGCCCTTGTGCGACAAGGGAACGAAATGATGCACAACTTTGCGCAGATCCTTCAACGACTGCCCATAGGAGAAGCATCTTCATCAAGCAGCCATGCAACCCCATTCAAGGTACAGGTAAATTTTGATATTCCATTATTTGAAGGACTGATAGATGCGAATGCTATAGATAAATGGTTGAATATGCTCGAAGGGTATTTTTCGGTCCATAATTTTTTCAATAGGGAAAATATTACTTTTGCACTCCTTAAGGATGTCCCCCATGTTAAGGACTGGTGGGACACTTACTCTGAGCAAAGGGCCATAGAGGAATCTGCAATATTTGTGGTTTTCCCTACATGGGATTCCTTCCGGGATGCCATTAAAGAACAATACTACCCTGTTGGAAGCTACGAGGACCAGTACACCAGATGGACCACCCTACGTTAAGAAAGGGACCAAATAGTACCAGATTTCACCAATATTTTCCATACCTTGCGCACCAAGTTGGGTATCAAAGACTCTAAGCGAAATCTGGTGCTCAAATACCACACTTGTTTGCATAGATACATTCAAACATAAATGGAGTTTCTGGAAATTGCCTCATTGGGCACAGATTATAGATATGCTATCAAAATTGAGCAAAAATTTAAGCAGAAGAGGCGAGAGTTTGGATCTGCAAACTCCTCACAGTCAAAGTAGGGTAAAGGCGGCCCTAACCCACACAATAAGGGACAAAGAAAAGATGGCCACTCTCAAGACAACCAGTCTAAGACGCAACACAAGAAGGGCAATGAGAAGACGAAGAAGGACACGGGAAAATGGTGTGAATACCATAAAATCCCTTGGCACAACACTGAAGAATGTCGCTCCAAGCAGTCACTCATGGCCGAGCTAAAGGCTTCTGATTCAGAGGACAATTCTGATTCTGAATCAAATCCAGAAGGAGGGAAGCGAATTATCAATGTTGAACCCAGTGCCACTGTCGATACCACTAAATTCTAGCCAAGCAAACCATAATAACCATAGGAAGGGGAATGCCTCTTTCACTCATAGATGTGGGTAAAAGGGGCTCCACATCATTTCATTGTCGATAGTGGCAGTCAGAACAACCTAATCTCAGCATAGTTCATCAAGCGACTGAACCTGCCAACGACATCGCACCCACAACCCTACACCATCAACTGGATTCACCAAGGAAGAGATTTATGTGTTAGCCAACATTGTCGTCTGCCCTACGACATCAAGCCCTTCAAAGATGAGGTATTGTGTAATATTTCTCCCCTTGAAGTTTGTGATTTTCTTTTAGGAAAACCATATTTTTGGAATCTTGATGTTGTGTATGAGTCTATACCCCACAGTGTTATTATTACTTTGGGTAGAAAATTGTAAAGGATACCAGAGATAGCGCCGCATACCGATATTTCTTTAATATCTACTAAGAAATGCAGTAAGGTCATTTCACAGACTGGAAAGTTCATCTTCTTTGTGATCTGTGCTCATAGTTAGCAGAAGGTCGCCACCACACCCATGGCCTCTACATAGAGCCTCTCTTTGCAGCAGAAGCAAGTGGACAAGATCGTGGAAGAGTACAAAGACATCTTCTCGTCACCCACCAGGGTACCGACACACTGCCAAGTCAAGCATCAAATTGATCTAACCCTCAATACACCTCTACCTAATGGACCAGTCTATCGTCGCTCGTTGATGGAAAATGATGAAATAAAGCGTCAGATCCAAGAGCTTCTTCAAAAGGGGCACATCAGATCCATCTCCTCCCCTTGCAGAAGCCTGAATGTACTGGTGCAAAAGAAGGACATGACCTGGCGACTCTGCATTGATTACAGAGCATTAAACAAAATCATAGTCATAAATCGGTACCCAATTCCTAGGATTGATGACCTTCTTGAACAACTCAAGGGGGAAAAGTTCTTCAACAAGATTGGCCTAAAGTCTGGCTACCACCAGGTTCCCATCAAACCAACTAATGTCTGGAAGACAACTTTCAAATCTAAAGAAGGTATCTTCTAATGGTTTGTCATGCCCTTTGGCCTAACAAATGCACCAGCCAATTTCATGAGGTTGATGGATGATGTATTGAGACCCTTCACCAACTCTTTTGTGGTGGTATATTTGGATGACATCCTCATCTTCAACAGAACTTGGGAGGAGCACATGCAACATATTCAACATGTTTTGAGCACTATGCGGAAACACAAGCTATATGCCAACTTGGAAAAATGTTCCTTTGGCATGAATAGGGTCCAATACTTGGGATACATTATTGATGAGCATGGAGTACATTTCGATCGCGCTAATATCCGATTCATTCGTGACTGGACAACCCCGACCACACTAACTGAGCTTCGAAGCTTCTTAGGACTGGCCAATTTCTACCGACGGTTAGTGTTGGGATTTTCCCATATTGCATGGGCCCTCATCCACATAACCAAGGGCGTTGGCAGGGAAAATATCATGTGGGTGAAGGAACAACAACGAGCATTTGATGATCTGAAGCATCGCTTGTGCTCAGCTCTAGTACTCTCCTTGCATGATCTGCAAAAACTGTTCAAGATTTAGACTGATGCATATGACTATGCTGTAGGCACAATTCTCACTCAACACGGTCATTCGATGGCCTACCATAGTGAGACACTCTCAGATAATGTTCGGAAATACCCCACCTATGACAATGAAATGTATTCCATTGTACAAGTCTGTCGTCAATGGAAACATTACATTCTGGTAAAGGAGACGATCATCCACACCGATCACAAACCTCTACAGTTCATACAGACACAAGGGAAGTTGCAGAACGACCACCATCATAAGTGGTCCACCTACCTGCAACAATTCCATCTCAACATCAAGTATAAGACTGGGAGCGCAAATCATGTCATTAACTGCCTCAATCAACCTCCCACAGTTGCACGCACCACTATGGTCCATTCATGTGGACATGAGGCATTTGAGTGGCCCCAACTTTATCAGCAAGATCCAGACTTCGCCACCACCTATCAGCTCTTGGGTACAGGCGTGAATGCCACCGATTTTCACATTTAGGATGGGATGTTATGCCATCTAGGCCATCTCTGTGCTCCTGCAAGCGAGAGTGCAAAGATGATTTGGGAATCTCACTACATTCGGGTGGCATGACATTTTGGCATGCAGAAATTTGTGGTCATTCTCCATAAACATTTTTTATTGGCCAAAACTTTGATAGGACATCAACAAATATATTAGATCTTTCACTGCATGTGCCATTTCCAAGCCAGCCATCAAGAAGCAAGGCTTACACACCCCTCTTCCTACTCCCGAGAAGCCTTGGGAATCCATCTCGATAGATTACATGTCTGACCTTTCGTCCACCAAGCAAGGCAATGATTGTGTATTTTTGGTCCCCTATAGGTTTTTGAAGATGTCCATCCTCACAACCTGGAAGAAGAACATCACAGCGACAGATACTGCCAAGCTCTTCTTCGAACGAGTGTGGGTCCATTTTGGGATACCACAGACCATCATCTCCAATCGAGACAGCAGGTTCCTCAACACATTTTGGTCGAGTCTCTGGTCACTGCTGGACACCAAGATCACTAAATCCACCGCTTTCCACCCCCAAACAGATAACCAAATAGAGGTCGTCAATCGGATAATTGTGCACATCCTGCGCATGTACAACTCTAAGCATCCACGTAGATGGGATGAGAGTCTCCCCTATGTTCAACACAGTTACAACAAGGCTCTCCATATCTCCACCAACCATATCCCATTTTAGGTGGGACTGGGATTCCAACCCTTGGGTCCCATTGATGTTGCACTACCTCTGGCAACCACACAGACCAACTCTTCCCATGTTTAGTCTGAGACCGACAAAGAAAATCCACCAGATTCATTGAGTGGATTCAACACATCCGTCAACAGGTCCATGAGATTTTGTAGAAATCCAATGCTAAGCACAAGCAACGCCATGATCAACACAGGGTACCGTACCAGTTTTAGGTTGGCGACAAGGTCTGGTTACACTTGCAGAAGGAGTGTATTACAGGGCCCCATCGGAAGCTCCTCCCACTTCACTATGGGCCTTACACCATCACCAAGGTTGTGGGTAACAATTCTTTTGAGCTCAACACTCCACCATTCCTTGGCTTGCACCTAGTGTTCAATGTGGACCTCCTTCGGCCATATTTTCCACCATTATTGGACACCTCAGAGATCACAGAACAACTGACACCAACAGAGCTCAACCCTGACTACATGGAACATGCATCCACTGATAAGATGGTGGACACATAGGTTAAGGGAACTTGCTAACAAAGGATCAAGCTTTATCGGGTTGTCAAGGTAGGGCAGCTCCTACACCAAGGCAAGTGGCTCACCCGAGGCCAAATCCATCAGAAGTTCCCTCGCCTAATGGGGGAACTTAACACAATGGAGACCATTGCTTCCTAAGGGGGGAGGATTGATCCATGTGGATATTGGTGGCCACCCACCTATTCCAACTGGATCTTCTTGTCAGTTTTTAGTTCAACATGTTCTTCTATACTTCTTTGTAATTGTCGATTCTACACTTTTGGGGTTGTCTGAAGCCCCACACATATTCTAGGTGGATACAGGTGGCCTCTCACCTAATCCAATTGGCTTATTTTGTATGTTTTCATGTCAGCACATCTTGATGTACTTCCAGGGTCGTTTTGGAGCCCTAAACAATGTTTTTTTGGCTCGCCATAGTCAAGATGTGGACGGAGTCAAAGTTTGACGACATAATGTGTAGTTCTCTAAATGACCTTTCCAACGGGCTATCACGCGCCTAAAACGAAGGTCGTATGCACAATTTACGACCCCTGGAAGTTGAGGTACCAACTTACCCATAGGGGCCCACATGACTTTTGGTGTTTCACCTCCTAGGGTTAGGTTTTTGGATGTCTAGGGTTTTGGCATTCACGAGTAATATCAAAAAGGCCTCTGGAGCCTCATTGTAATCATTTTGCTTAGACGGATGCGCGTAACAACCACATCTCTTCTCAGAGATAGCTACCACCATTCAAGCAAGTGTTTCAGTGCTGCAGTTTTACAATTTCAACTTATTTCATTTATTCAATAGAAGATATTGTTCACTGGATATCTGTGTTGTTCTTCATATCTCTGTGTTTATTGTATTCAGTCTGTTAATCAGTTCGTTCCGCTCCTAAATCCGGATCATATATCCAAATTATAAGACCATGTATACGATAATGACTATATTGACCTATCTATATATGTATTCTCTCTCATTTCATATTTGATCCCCCTATTAGGCAAACTCATATTACATATACACTTGACCCCATTACATATATGTTTAATCCCATGTATACCCCTAATTAGGGTCATAGCACACACCACTTTACAACTCATTCTTTGAACTGTTGCATATGTAGGCACAATTAGATTTACTTGAATCAAGAAAGATGAAAGGTCACAAGATTAAGAAGGTAAATTTGTCCAATAACACTAAGATATGAAGAACTGAAGATGGAAAAAAAGAATTGAAAACATAGATGAAGAGTTAACTAGGAAGAATAAATAAGATTATATGTATTAGAAGTAAAGTTAATAGATCATTACCAACAAAATAAAAGAGTTAACTAATTGAATATAAGTATTAGTGAGTCAATTGAGATCTAAGTAGAAAGCCAATAGCTTTGGGATAGCTTGAAATATCTAATTTTAATATATGTACTCTAAACATTAATATATAACCACTTGCCATTACCTCATAAATATGTTCTAATTCTACATGAATATATGAGTGTTTATTTTAGTTTTAACTTTTATATCTAAGTGAGCACAATAATATTGTAGTTGTTGACAAAAATGAGAATTAGGTCACAACACTCAAAGCCTTGCAAAGTAAAACTATGAAAAGTTCATAGGAGAAAATTGTTGAAGTCGAGAAGTGAATGGTATCTAAACATGTGAGGCATGACACTATTTATAAGAGGTTCATTTATTATTCAGGCTCAATCCTCGAGATCACTTTAAGGGAGCCAATACATAGTTTTGCAAGTGTGGGTATGCAAAGTATGAGAAGATTAGTTGGTTATCAAGACTCTGTTCTTGACACTATTGAGTTCAATGACATTCTTGGAAGGTGTGTTGTGTGGCGATAATCAATGACATTTGGCCTTCCAACATGGATACTAACCATGTTTCATAAGTATATTATTTTTTTATTATATTTATATATGATTAAATATAAGTATGGTATTGAAAAAAGTGAAATATATTTTATAATTTAGTATCAATTCAATAGTATTAAGATATTTATTATTTAGACATGAAATTCAATAGTATTAAGATATTTAATATTTAGATATGAAATAGTTATGTTTTAAAAAATATTAAAATTTATAATTTAAAAAAATAAATATTTATATATGATTTTATTTTTTTTATCTTTTTCAATATTTATTAGAAGTAGAGTTGAGATAAATCTATGTTAATGATATATTAAGATTAAATATTTTTTTATGATAAAATATTACTAAATAAAAAAAATAAAAATAAATAAAAATAAAAGATAAAAAAGAGAATAGTTACAATTAAATTATTATTTTATTATTGATGTTTATAGATGATATAATCATTAAGATTCGACTTCATTACAAACTATAATGGAAAAGTAAAACATTATCATGGAAGAGTACTTAACTACTATGTTATAACACAATTCTTAAAACTATTAGGTGGTTTAAGTGTCATCATCTACAACTATAAAAATTATTGAGGATTTCTAAGAATGTGTGATGTTAAATGAGAGTTTATAAGACCACAGGATGGATTAGTAAGTATATTATCTCTGGTGGTAGTTGTATTCAATGTATTACCTCCCTTATCATACATGAGAAAATAATATTTAAGAGAAGAAACATTATGTTTAATAATTAGGCCATTGCTAAGGTCCCTCCATTGTGTTGGTCTATTTTTATGATGGGTTTAAGAGAAAGTTCAATGGGTAGAGTGGTACATTTGGGTGATAGCTAAAGCAATGCATTTGTGATCAATGGTTAAAAACATGTAGTAACTAGGAAAAAAATATAATATATTGGGTTTAAGAATCTCAAACCATATTATAATATATATATATATATATATATATATATATATATTCATTTTTAAATGATAAATAAATAATTTATATGACATAGGTTTTTTTTTATGATTTATGTTAGTTTGAAAAATGTTTATTAATTTTTGAAAATCATTTAAAAAATCAATTATAAAATATAAAATAAAATATACATTTTAAATTATAAAAATAAATAAGATATATTTTATAATTATTGTTAGTGAATTGGTTACTTGTTAAAACAAGGGCAGCATGTTGGGATGCACTGCATACCAATTTTTAGTGTATAGTGGAGGTTTTGCGTTCTTAGTGCCCCACCAATGCCAGTAAGTTGCCCGAACAAGCCTGCCATCAGATCCATTGGGTTTCTAACCCTGTAGCTATTAAATAGCACATAGATATCAACCAGACCAAATAATTAATGTCAAAATTAATTTCAAACCTCGAATGAAGTGAAGGTTGTAATAATACTATCAACCTCGAATGAAGTGAAGGTTGTAATAACACTATCAACCTCTAATGAAGTGAAGGTTGTAATAACACTATCAATTTATATTTATTGACCAATAAAAAATCATAAAAATACTAATTTTATTATATTGAAAAATAAATTTTTTTATTTATTATATTCAACATTTAAATTTATACAATTTTTTAATTCAACATAAAACTAATATAAAAATCAATGATAGTTCATTTCTATATACTACCTCAGTTCCAGCACTTAAGATGAAAAACGATGAAAAACTCGGATAAGAATCACTCACCAAGGGGATGAAGAGGAGGTATCCCAACCGAGCAATTAGAAGCAGTAGTACAGTAAATAATCTCATAACATCCTTCTCGACGATAAGATTTCATAATTAAAAAGGAAGGATAGAGAGACAACATCATAATAATCTTCTCGCAATGAGATTTCACATGGAAATGAATGAACAAATAATTTAGATACAGATTTTTCTTTTTTAAATCGTAATCCACTCTCTTGATTTTACAATTACACCGAAACACAGATTTGAGGAGAATGATTCAAAGCCTGTCATCAACAACAGTCATTCAAGAAACTTTGATCCATTCTCCTATGCTAGGAATACCATGGTTGACAACGAACAGCATGTAATAACCAGGT
>ML788236.1:306404-325371 GCA_009831015.1 Picea engelmannii
TTTTTTTATTTTTTTTTTAAATTAGTCTTTTTAAAGTTTTTTTTTTTCCTTTTCAAAAAAAATATTATAAGAATATTCAAGTAGTGTTGAGTCTTGATTTGTTTTGATATTATAAGAATATTCACTTGTGTAGGAGCGTTGAGTCTTGATTTGTTTTGATTAATTGAGAGTTTTTCTTTTAAATTTTAAAATAAATTTTAATTTTATTAGTTTTGATAATAATAATAATAATAATTTTTAAAATTTAATTAAAAGTTTTTTTTTTTAATAAAATTATTAAGAATTTGATTCTTAAATTTTATTAATATTTTAATATAAACTAAAAGTTTATTAATTTATATTAATATATTAATTTTTAAAATTAATTAACTATAATTAATTATTATTAGTCACAATTAAATATAATACATTGTAATTTATTTTTAAGATAATTTTACTAAATATTAAAATAACTATAATAAATTATAAATAACTTTCATTTAATGTTAAGTAATTCCTAATTATATAGTTAAATGTTCAACAACATTGATGACTAGTAAAAATTACATAAGCTAAATTCTTGGACTTCAAATTAATCTTATTAATCAATCATAATTAATTCCAATTAACCTTAATTAATTTTAAGAAGCAATAATTGTATATTAATTAATTCACATTAATTAAAACAAACTAGAATTAACAACAACCATATTAATAATATTGATGTGTCCTAAAATTATAGAAATATATTTAGCACATTAATAATATTTTTTTCTATAAAATGTGTTAAATATATGCCTAAATGCCATATATTAATAAAAAAAAGTATAGGAACCTATTCACAAATATTATTATATTGATATATAATAAATATGTATATGGTGGAGAAATTATATTTATAATATGTGAAAAAATGTCATGTGAATTTTATTATATTGATATATAATAAATATGTATATGGTGGAGAAATTATATTTATGGAAGTTATAAAAGTATTGTTAAATTTTTAATATAAATTAAAGCATGGAGCACAAAAAAATCGAGGTGACAATCGAACTTGAGATCTTCTTTACATATTTCTTTCCATTTACACAGCACTTGCCAATCGGTCTACACCCTGCCAATGAAACTTAATATAACTAAATGCACAAGTAATAAATATTTAATTAATTCTACATATTGAAAGATGTGAAGGGAGCAATAACACTTCAATTCTATCAACCAATTAGAAATGAGAAACACAAATATTTTTATTATATCCAAAAATATATATTTGTTTTCCTATGTTAAGCATTACATTGCATACACAAATTTATGGTAAAAGGCAAATTAATGTCACATCAAAAACAAACTCATTACTATAGTCCCATGGGACGGACTAATAACAGTAGTTGTTACGTAACTTTATTAAAACATGTGATAATATTTATATAAATGCATATTAATTAATTTTATCAATAGTAAACCATTAATGATAATGTTTTTTTTTTAAAGAAACTAAAAGGATTTTATATATAATGGAGGTTATGTTGAAGTAAACCAACAAAGAAAATAGATATAAAAGTGGGCTCTAAATAGATTGAGTCTGATGCTATAAAGTTGATAACAAAAATAATATTTAGATCTCCTCATACATTTGAGCAGACTTGTTGTTATAAACTTTGATAAACTCTCCTAATAACAAAATGCAATGAAAGTACACGATTAAACTATGGATTCATTATCAGGTGCTTACTGGAATTCACCATGACTGGGTTCTTGGTCTTCAATCTCCTTGGGTACTAGATCTTTGTCTCTCGATGACTCATCTTGTTCTCTGTTGAAGGCTTTATTGCTAGCTGAACAGTGGATCCTGAGTTTGACTATTGAGGCATGACAGTAGCTCTAAGTTGTTGGCATTCATGCTCCAAAGCATCCACACACAGCATGAGTGTCCCAACAGTTTACTCTAGATCATTTGTCTTTTTCCTTTCTTGCCCTAATGTTTCCACATGATGGAGTAATGCCAAAATTATTTTCTCATTTCCATTTACCTTGTTGTCAACTTGATTGTAACTTAATCTGGTGCCCTCTTCCATATCTTCATGCCTATGTAATATTCTCTTTATATTAGACCAATATAGGTCCATTGCAAACAAGATGGTCCCAAATTTGAACAAACAACCCCAATTCTTAAAACCCCACATGCATCTATAAGAAAATTGGCACCTAGAAATTTATTTGAAGTGAATGAAATTGCATTGCTTCGTTACGACCCTGGAATAATCATTGTTAGGTGGAGACAATAGCTCTACTTTTTCTACCTACACTATTCTCCAATGCAACCTTGGATTGAGTGCACAATTGCTTATCTGGTCTTGTAGTTGAGAATGGGCAGAGAAGTGAAATGGGCCACCAAAATCATCCAAAGAGAAGAGAGGGGAAAGGTCGATGAACCTGGAGTTGTTACAAAGATATCCACAAATGTTTTGAATCTCATATACCAAATCAACAAAGAGAGCTAGATGATGGTTTCAGGAAGTGGGATAGGAGAGCTTGAAGTCCAAAGGGGAGGTTGAATAAATCAGAACATGGATAGGGGAGGCAATGGTGAATTGAGGTTGACTAGGGAAATAAAATAAATCCAATGGTTTATTGGTTGGAGAGATGGAGAGCCCAGGAAATTCCTTGATGGTTCTAACAATCTGTCCCAAAAAAATGAGGGGAGGATGAATCTCGAGCTTGCTTATGACATAATTTCCTGCAATTATAAACTCAAAGGAACTGAGAGGTAAAAAACCACTGCAAGAAAAGGAAAGGGGGCCTAGCAGAAAAAGGAAGAGATCCCAAAGCTTGTTCTTCAGGAGGATATTCATGCCTCCAAATGAAGTCTAGTCGGAATTGCAGATTTGCATGCAAAAATGAACCTTTCCCACTGCATCGAAGTCTAATGGAACGTTCCCACATGAGCAGTATTGAATAGAGAGATCACATTGATGTCCCTGGATATGAACAGATTTAATAACCCAAGGCCATCGAACCCCAAGTAAATATACAACCAACATCATATCATTTAAGGGATAAGGAAGCGTTTTATTCCCCCATTAATCTTAATTTCACCTCTTCTTAGGCTAGCTCCTTCCTTTGCTTGTTGGTTTGCAACCAAGTTGAGATCTTGTTTGATGTGGAATTGAGAGAAGCTTTCAAATTTGTGAAGAAGTGTAAGGATCGATGAGATAAGACCCTTATAAATGTTCCCCCCCATGATGTTTTGATTGACGATAGCCCCGATTAGAATCATTGAGTCTTTGCATATGTTAATCCTTCAAATTTTCTTCGAAAGATCCAACCTAGTGCCTTCAAAAAGAGTTAAATCATTTACCTCATTATTGGTCATTATCCCAAGACCCCGTGCATATTTGATAATGGTATGACCTTCGGGATGTCTGATTATCCCCCCCTCACACCTACTGCCCCTGATAAACTATAAATGATATTGTTATGAATGCATGAATTATGAATTAATCCATAAGACTAATTATATATATTTTGATGGTTTATTTTGTATATAATTTTTTTGAAATGAAAATGATTACTATTTGTATTAAATAAAAGAGGGGGTTGTAACCATACCATCTAGCCTTTAATACAAACAAAAAGAGATGACATAGTCCAAAAAGCTTCTAGAATGTTCAAAAGATCTTAGTAGTTGCTTCCTAGTTGTCCTATCTTCAGTATTCTAGTGCTACTAATGATTGTCTGGCTTGTATAAATCCTTACAAATTATCTTACTAAAATTACAGTTACATCATAAAAATTAAACATTTTTGTTACCAAGCCCAAAGTGGCTAGTGTTATTTCTTCCTATGATTGATGACAACATGGATGGGTTCACTCTCCTAACTTGCTTAGAGTGTTGTTCCACAATGTCTTCTTTGGTTATTGCTTGCTCTTGTCCAAAGGAACCAACTAACATCATTGGTGTGGCGTAATACCTCATATCTTCAAAACCCACAATTTTTCTTCAGGTCCAAACACTAAACTCTTTATGTAATTATTTTATTAAATATTCTTTCTCTTTCCTCTTCCTCTTCTCCCTATTTCTCTCTTCCCCTACCTCCATAATAACTATTTTCCTTTTATGCTTTTCTAGTAGGGCCTTGTTGACGCAGTCTATGTGACCTTGATCAACAGGGGTTACCCCTGGTGAGAAGTCTCAATTAAACCTCACACCATTTGGAATAGGGAATCCATTTAGATTTTATCCCAACAACCATTTATGGTTTGGGGTTTACCAGTTGCGGCCATGTCCATCACCAATGGTTTTCTAAACGAAAGAGTGATCAAACGAAACTAATCTAGGATGCATGTGTCCAGATGAAACTAAAGGTAACCCGAAATTAAACACATAAACATATTGTTGATGTTTTGGTAGTTGTGGGAGGTGTTTCCTCTAGGACAACTTTTCTTAGAGAAGAAGAAGATTCCAAGAAGTCAAAGGAAGACCATTTAACAATTGAAGAACACATCGGAAAAGAATAAAGTAAAACAGAAGAACACAGAAGAGAATTTGGCCCACAAGAAATAATAATAAAGTGGAAATATAATTTCCAGGAAGAGAAGTCGGCCCACATAAATAATAAAGACCCAGAATAAGAAGTTGGCCCCAGTATGGCACCCAGATTAGTATAAATACAAATCTGGGTCAGTTCAATTGTACAGCCACAAAGTTCTCCTTCTGTAGTGCACACTAGGCATTTGCAGTTGTAGTTTCTCTATTTCTGGTTTATGGTTCTCTTGGAGAGTGTGGCCCACCGTGGGAAGGATATTCTTGATGGTTCTTGGTGATCTCTCTTGAGTGCTACCTCTAGAAGAGTTTCGCTAGGGTTGTGCAGTGCTACCCAGTTGCTTCGTGTCAATTATCATAGCAGTTACAATTGCAATTGCAGTTACCAATTACAAGTGGCGCCAGCTCTTTGGTGCCAACTCTGTGGTGTCAATTCTATTGATGTGCCTATCTTGGTGCCAGCTCTATGGTGTGCTAACTTGGTACCAACTATGTGGTGTCGATCAATTGTCTACCCTTGCTAGGGTTTGACTGAAGAAGAGATAAGTATTTGTTTTCTGGGTTCTTCGTTGTTGGTTTGCTCTTGAGATTAGAGCTTGTTCATGGTTGTATTGGAATATTCTCTCTAAGAAAATTTGACTGGGTTTTTCCCAGGATAAATCTTTGTGTCTTCTTGTGCTTATTTATATGTTCCTTATATATTTCAATATATGATTATTGAATGTTAAAAGAAGATAAATATGCTATGCCAAATCTAATTTTAACTAAATTAATGAAAATCTAACACATACATGGTCTTATTAATGGCCCAGAAAATAGTTCACATAGAGAAAAGACAAGAATATGAATAAATAACTACAAACCCATAATAGACTAGAATTTAAACAATAATTTATAGTCCTATGATCATGGATTTAGACAAATATGTCATGAAGATTAGAACTAAAAATGCAACAACTACGCATGAGAGTAGTCTGCAATGTGAGATACATTCTTACACAACTCTAGTGATGAGAAAAGGTATAAAAATAGTCCACAACAAGTGCAACACAGGAATCCAAGTTCTCTAGAAAATAGCTTGGCCAAATAGGCTTGTTCTCATTAAAGTTTCAACAATAGTACATGAAAGCTCCAAGATCCCAAAGCCCATAATTCAAGTACAATCCCCCTATTTATTGAAATTTACCTTGAATGTTGTCCTTTCGCCTTCCCGACTCTTGACCTTCCAATTGAAAATTTTGTCATTTTCCTCTATGGAACGATGAGAGAATAATGATAGCAGAAATGTTCATAAATTAATATATCATACATCATGTACATTCACATTTCAAAATTTTCTTTTAGTGTTGGTGGGCCATCATGGGTTTATATAGTTGAGTTTGGTAGCTATTCCTTGCGACTTCTTGGATTCCCAAGTAACCATTACAAACTCTTCACCTTCCACATTTTTTTTCTTTATGAAAAAAAAAGATGAAATATTCTAATTCATTTTTTTTATCATATGCTTCCTTTTGTCTTTATCTCTTCTTCCTCTTCTCTATTGTTGTTGTTGCTACTTCATCTTCTTTCCCATTTCATTCAACTTAAGCCTTTAATCTATTCTCTTCCTCTAGTCCCTTTTGCCTCTTTGCTTGATATTTGTCTACCATGAGATCTGCACTTCATCTCCTATCATTTGGGCTTGATTCTCTTTTACTAATGGTTGCTTTTGTGATGGTATTTTATTCTTTATTGTAGATCGCATTTGCAGGGACATTGTTGTGTACGAGAAGATCCCCCTTGTCTTGATGTAGATAATTTGTGTCTTTGTTGTAATATCCCTAAGGATGAACCCCAATTGTAAAATTAGACATGTTTTATAGGTTGGTGAGCCGAGATGTTTTTAGCTAGAGTGTATTTGTAGATATACATATATTTTGAGGCCAGAGTGCTTGTGTGATAAGGCTAGTGAGCCTAACAAATGTATTTTGTAATCACACTCGTTTTTATTAATAAAATACATAATTATTACAGACCAATTCAGACGAAATATTATGGGGGCCTAGGAATCCACGACAGGGAAAGGGGGCTAAGGGCGTAAGGGAAAGGACCTAAGTCAAGGGGGCTTAAGCCAAGGAATAAAATAATATTATTCCTAAGTCATAAGATTTATGATATAATTTATCCTAAGTTCCTAAGTGTTAGAACAAATTTCTACCCTCCAAATTAAGCTGATAAACCTATAATGATAGCAGTAAAAACTTGGCTAATTAAAGGAGTAATGGCCCCAACTTGTCACTGAMCAAACCCCTCTCTGTTTGGGCTATTGCTTGCTAACCTCAAGGGGGAGTCCCTAAGCACCCTTGGTACTTTGATGTTGATATTTATGACTGATTTTCTACATTAAAAAAAAAATCAACAAGTTAGTTGTCTTGGACAACGTGTTAAAATTGTCCAAAATGATGGGGGAAAATATAGTTTTTCACTTGGAGGGATCATGCAGGGTTAGCGCAATGAATATATAATAGGAATAGAATATAAAACTACTGAAAATATTAGTAAAATCACAATGAATAGTTAAGAGAATGACAATCAGATAGCAAAACTCATAAAATAGCGACAAGAAACAAGGTTAGAACACAGACACCTAATTTCTTTATTGATAGACTTGCAAGAGGGTTGGTTGCACCACAATTGGAAATTCCACAACCGGTACAATGATCACTTTGCTCAAAGATGAGTCATTAGACTAAGAGCAAGAGAGAAGAATGAGAGAAAGAAACATTATGCTCGTTGCTGCAATATCCAACCAATAATCAATGTAGACCATCCAATATGTAGGAGACCAGTGTTAATAAAATAGGAGTTAATGCACATGAGGGAATAAGTGTAAGTGAGAAATTTAGGAATTAATGTGCATAAGGGAAAAAGTGTGAGTGAGTAATGTGCATGGCGATTTATGGGTGAGAGTGTTTGTGCATGGTGAGTTAAATAATGGCTAAGATGCATGGAGGATAATTTTAGCTTTCCAATGCATATTAGATTGCTAAATTTGGCCAAGGGATGAGGGAGTTATGAGTTAAAGGGAAATTCACCCTATTTTTTAGGGATTTTCTAAATTTTAGGAATTTTGCATTTAAAATCAATTTAGGGAGAATTTTTAGAAATTGGTTGCATGGAAAGTGAGAGGAGAAAAGTGAGAAAAAATATCCTTGAGTGGCTAAACTTTCTCCAAAAAAATGCCACCTCACCCATGCGCCACCTCTTTAGCTTAATTAATTCTCATTTAATACATAATCCTTGGAAAATGCACCCTTGGAAAATGTTGGGTGGGACTTAGAACATGGTATTTCAACAGTAACAAGCATGAATTCATGAGAGTTGAAATTCTTTGCATCTACGTGTTGAAAGACCTCCATCATTCTGAGCTCAATCGGGTCATGATGAACTATGATATCCAAGATCTGATCTATCTCATGATACTAAAGAATGACCTCAGTATGCGGGATAGTAGGAAAAGTGTAAGGGACATCTTCCTTTGATTGGACCAAAATTGTATCCTCTTGTTGTAATGGTTTCCGATCAAGTTGTTCCCGGACCACCATTGTGATAGGTAAGGATGATGCCTCTACTAGGATGGGCTTGGATAAAATCCCCTATTGACTCATCTCTACCTGGTTAGCCTATGGTTCCTCCTCATCATTTTGAAAATTTTCATCTTCACTAATGAGAGGAACCAATGAACACTCCTAAGAATTCAAATCTTCACCTTCATCTTCTTGGAACTCTACATGTGACTCAAATGGTGCAACTATTGGTTTCAGATCATCTAAAATTGGGCTATCACCCTCATGTTTATCTCTAGGAACTTGATACGGTGAAAGTTGTGGTCCATCTTCAATAAAACAGACTTCTTGCACTTCTATGACAACCAATGGTTGAAGATCATCAATTGGAGTTACCTTCACTGGTTGGTATGGGACATGGATCGGGGGGATAGCGACAGCTTGCGCTTCCTCCATATTTTGAGGGTATTCATTCCTGAGAAAAACACCAAAAATACCATCAAATGCCTCAAGATATTAAATCAAAGAAATATATTCGTTATTCCTTACTTTGTAAGGAATTCGATTGTAAAATTTGGAAAAACGAGTGTTAAATTGGAAAATGGTTTCACTTTCATGCTTCTTAATAATTGAAAAAATTGTTCATAAGAAGAAAATATCTTGTGTATGTGTTCATCTCTCAATGAATTTCTCCTAGAAGGAATCTCATCCATCAATGGAAGCATCAAGAAGGCACTTGTACCATGCACGTGCCTCCCCCTCGAGGGTCGACACAAACATCCTCGTGTTCCACATCAAAATTGCCCACCACTTGCAAAAATTTATCCAAGTCATCCTCAACTGATTCTCCCAACCTCCCTACAAACAAAGGTATGTGTTTAAGCCATTTATGTACAGGTGAGTCATGAGGATAATCTGGGAATTCAGCAAAACTTAGTGGTTCAAAGGCATAAAATCTCCATCTTATTGGTGGCCTCACAGTTGCATCCATAATGTTAGTCTCAGATAGAAAAAAAGCACAGTTGTTATCCTACTACTAGCTCAAGATGGAAATAAAATGAAAGATAAAAGGGTTGAAGATACACTCACCATAGTGCTTGTCGAAAAAGAACTTACCTAAGAACTCACACGCTTACCAACTTCGATAGGAGTTCTTGGTGAAGGGATAGTCTTGTTCCGGAAAAAGATGTTAGGATTACTTCAAGATCAAAACTAGACTTTGTGAGGGAATTGAARCCGAAAGATCTTCTTGTGTAATTCCCATGTGGATTCATCCCTAGATACTGTGGAGTCGCCAGGTGATTTCGAAAAAATAAATCAATTAAAGTAAAAACTCACAACTGTCGTTGTTACAAAGGCTAGAGTTCCCTGACAACAAAGCCAATTTGTTAGCACAAATTTCTACCCTCCAAATTGAGCTAATAAACTTGTTATGATAGTGGTTAAAACTTGGATAATTAAAGGAGTAATGGCCCCAACTTGTCACTGAACAAACCCATCTTTGTTTTGGATAGTGCTTGCTAGCCTTAGGGGGGAGTCCCTAGGCACCCTTGGTACCTTGTTGTTGAGATTTATGACAAATTTTTTGCATTAAAACAAAAAAGTAGCAAGTTGTTTGTCTTGGACAACGTGTTAAAATTGTCCAAAATGATGGAGAGAATATAGTTTTTCACTTGGAGGGATCCTCCAAGGTTATTGCAATGAATATAGAATAGGAATAGAACTAAAACTACTCAAAAGATTAGTAAAATCACAATGAACAGTTAAGAGAATGACAAATCAGATAGCAAAACTCACAAAATACTGACAAGAAACAAGGTTAGAACACAAACACCTAATTTCTTTATTGATAGGATTGCAAGAGGGTTGGTTGCACCACAATTGGAAAGTCACAACCAGTACAATGATCACTTTGTTCAAAGAAGAGTCACTAGACTAAGAAGGAGAGAGAAGAATGAGAGAAAGAAACATTATGCTCGTTGTTGCAATATCCTACCAATAATCAATGTAGACCATCCAATATATAAGAGAGGAGTGTGAATAAAATAGGAGTTAATGTGCATGAGGGAATAAGTGCGAGTGAGAAATTTATGAATTGATGTGCATGAGGGAATAAGTGTGAGTGAGTAATGTGCATGGTGAGTTATGGGTGAGAGTGTATGTGCATGGTGAATTATATAATGGCTAAGATGCATGGAGGATAATTTTAGGTTTCCAACGCATGTTAGATTGCTAAGTTTGGCCAAGGGATGAGGGAGTTATGAGTTAAAGAGAATTTCACCCTATTTTTTAGGAATTTCCTAAAATTTAGGAATTTTGCATTTAAAATCAATTTAAGGAGAATTTTTAGAAATTGGTTGCATGGAAAGTGAGGATATGGAAAGCAAGAGGAACAAAGTGAGATAGATAATTAATTAATTCTCATTTAATACATAATACTTGGAAAAGGTCCATGATGCTAGGTAGATACCACATCATCCTGATACTCGGCCACATGTCAAAATTTGAGCCTGCCACTTGTCACTATTGGAGATGACGACGATTGCTAAAAATAAAAATAAAATCCAAAAATAGCCATTCGGTCCCAAAAAATTGAAACTTGTCGAAATTGACCCAAACTCTCCACAAATGCTTGGAATGACTAGGAGAGCACCATCATGTGTCTACTACTAAAAATAGACACTACTAACAATAGAAAGTCCTTGCATGTCCATGATATTATATTCATTGGATTCATTTTTCTGCAAGGAATGCAAATCCACAATCAGAATCGACATGTGAGCCCTAGTGCTCAACCTGCTAAAAATATAAATATGTGCCAAATCATCCCAGAAAATGTCCAAAAGACTCAGAATGTCTCAAGGATCAATAATATTTGCTCATAATTTGAATTTGGGGCATGGAGCTCAAACTAGTAAAAATATAAATATCTGGCATGTCGCCTGGAAAAGTTCTATCAAGCCTAAAATCATGCAAGGACCATCCTTGTATGCTCATAAATGCTCCAAACTATCAAGAGACACACTGAAATCATGTCTCCTAAAAAGTAGCAACACTTGTTGTATGCAAAAATCTCTCTCAAAATGCATGGGAAACCAAGCTAACTCGACCTCTGAACAAAATAACCATGTACCGATCATATACCTTCCTCTGATGGGAACCAACCTATTCTAAACACGAGTGCTAAACTCTGGGAGAATCTCATAATGCCAACCAAAGGAATGCATGTTGGCTCTTAACCCTCAATATTTTCAAGGGCGGAAATCTAGGAATTAACACTAAGTGAGGGAAACAAGTTACCGAGTGGAGACAAAGGTATTTCCTAGAGTGACAAGTGTTAATATAGGAACATGCAAATATAATGTAGGTAAATTAATGTAATTTTCATTATTCTTCCAACCATTCACCCATTCTTGCATCCATCATCTATACGGTGGCAGGAGAGTGTAAGCGGAAGTTGAAGTTGATTCTGACCCAGTAAATCCTTGGTGGTTTGGGTTGAAGAAGTAGGTTGTCAGGCCTATGGAACAAATCTCTCTGGGTGAGAGAATTCTTGGTAATAGTTTTACTGTGTGTTGGGCTAGTGGGTGTTGTAACTCCTTGAGTAACCTTATGTTCCAAGTGCTACAAAACTCTGAGACTTCCTAGCTGGCTTGTTGTTGAAACCTTGGAAGGGAAGTGGGGCAGCTTGAAGGAATGTTGAGAAGAGAAAGGGGTACCTTTCCTTGGGTGGGACAGGCTATGGGCAATGAGAGGTTGTGAGTTGGGAACAATTGTTAGAGAGGGCATTTGGGCCTATTCTTTATTGAATTGTTTTTCATACCTTAGTTTGTCTTAGGTATCCTTTTCCCCAATGGAGTCATGGCCCCAGCTCGGGGGTGACCTGTTTTTGAGAGTGTATGAACAAAAAATTCTATGGTTGGGAGAAATGTCTGAGGTCTGCATGTAGTTGATGAATTACAGCAAAAGATAAGTGTTTTTTTATGTGTGTTTACATACTTATTATTGTGTGTATGTTTATGTTAATTATATTTGTTGAAATTGTACATAGTTTTGCATGGTTGTGCATGTTATTGTTAATTCTACATAATTGTTGCATATGTAGGGAATGGTGGTTAATAAATGTTACATGTTAGTCAATTTTAGTAGTAATGATAATGAGAATTCATGTGCAAGGCTTGAATAACCGTGCGTGCTTTGAAACAGGGCATGAGGCTTGAATTGTCGCGTGCATTGGAAAACAATTGTTGTGCGCTACACAAGGCTGGTTGTGCGTGCAGTTGGTTTCAATGAGTTATTTCCACAATTAGAGTTGGTATCAGAGAAGAAATGTTTGTGTGACGTGACCTAGCTTGGGTGTTAGGTATGTTACATTTTGGTATCGGAGCAAAAATTTTGGGTTTGATAGTAACAAGAAACACTACATTGTGGTATCAGAGCTTCCGGTTCAAAACTGAACTTGTATGGGCCAGAGATCAACATGAAGATGGTAAATTCGTCATCTCATCATTTGATCTATGTCGAATTTGGGGGAAAACGGTAAAATCTAAGTGAAATTCCCAAGTTTTTAGGAAAATCCAAGTCGAAATTGCACTCAAAATGGTTGTTATGGAGGGGCCATTTCATCTTCCAAGGGATCAAATTGGCTTAGACAAGTGAGTTAGGAATTTTCATGATGGTCGCGGTGGTTGCAAGATGGAAATATGGAAAAGTTAGCTAAATGCAGAAAGGATTTGTGTGTGCTAATTATTGGTGTTGTGCGGTGCAGAGCTAGTGATGCGCAAAAAATATTGGTGCGCGGTGCAGAGATGGTGATGCATGTAAAGCATTGGTGCATGTGGTGTGCACACTAAATTTTGGTGCCACGCAATGTAGAGATTGTGGCGTGTGCATAATGTTGTTGTGCAGTGTGTGCACGTTGAATATTGGTGTCGTACAAAATTAGTTGGTGTGCACATAATATTGGTGCGCAGGGCATGTACATTGAATATTGGTGATGAGCAGTACATATTTATCAGTGTGTGCATAATATTGGTGCGTAGTGCGTGCCCAAGGAATATTGGTGTTGTGCGGAACAAAATTGGTGGTGAACATTGAGTATTGATGTGTGGTATGTGCGTAGTGAATATTGGCACAATGCAGAACAGAGTTGTGATGTGTGCATAATATTGGTGCATGACACAAAATTTGTGCACAATGTATGTTGGTGCACGATACAAAAGTTGAACGTGCTAAATATTAGTGCACGATGTAAAAGTTGTGCACACTGAATATTGGTGTGTTGTACGTGTGTTAAACATTGGCATTATGTGTGTAGAACTTGCATATGCTAAATAATGGTGCATAATTAAGAATTGGTGTGCACGTAGGCTTCAAAAAGGAAGAAGAGAAGGAGGAAAGGGAAGGAAAATTGTCGATGATGGGCGTGGGTCAATTTGGTAGTCTATCACAGCAAAAAACTAGGGATTTTCTACGAAAATTTTGTAGTTTTGAAGGTCATAATCTTGCAAGACATTTTTTAGGGCCTAAACAACATTTTTAGTTCTAAATTTGGAGATTGTAAGTGTCGTAGGAACGACATACAATATCTACAACTTAAATAAAATAACTCAAAGAGATCTTTCCAATGAGCTAAATTATTCACAAAACAAAGCTTGTATAAGAAAGTTACAGTTGAAATCATGCAAGGTAAATTTCAACACTAGTTTATTGTTGGAGGGCATAACTCCTTTCTCAGAAGTCAGTTCGGGGCATAGGAGAAGTCTAAAGAATTATTTTGAACCATATAAGATTACCATGGATTTAGATTGGGAATCTGGGTACCTAAAATTGTACAGGAGGAGGGAAAAAAAACACTTGTAGCATTTGGTACCAAAAATGAGTAAATGGGTAATGTTTAGATGACTATAACTTGCTACTCAAAACTCAAAATGGATCAAGGAGATAGTCATTGGAAATGCATTAGATAAAGGAATCCATATATTCACCCATAAATGTGAATTGAATAGTAAAATTCACAAGAAATCAGAAAGAAAAGTTTTGATGCACATTAAGGGAAGAGTTGTCCATAATTTTATATATTTGTTGAATTATTTTGTCTAACAAATCCTATAGCGTGCACATTTTGCATAATTAAGGGAAAAAATAGAACAAAACATAATCATAAAAGAGACTAGAGATATGGAAGATGCACATAGAACTTACAACCATGAAGATCAAGTCAGGGGGTTGTATGTCAACATAGGTAATGTGGGGACTGAATCAAATGGGTATGGAGAAGGCAAAGAGGAGAGCATAAATCTAGTAGAGGCCATAAAGAGTCTGCAAAGAGATGTGCTAAGTTATAAGTATGATAATGAGAATCTTATGAAATCTCTTGAATAGTAGAATGGATTCAACCTCAAGTTATTGCAGATCTTGGACAGGATAGAGAAGAAGGTGGATAAAGAGACAGTTTCAAGTAAGTCAAAGGATCACAGATCTCATGCCAAGAAGGAAGAATCTAGAAGTGTTGGTAGACATCATCATCACTCACCAAGACACTCAATCAGGAGAGAAAAGAGTATTCCAAGTTTATCTCCTATCAGAAAACATAGGAGGATTTTTAGAGCAAATAAATTACAAGCGGAGTTCAAGAAGATAAAACCTCATACCTTCAATGGTGAGCAAAAGAAATATGAGGATGTAGAGGTTTGGATGTTGGGGATGAGGAAGTATTTCAATTGCATAATTATTCCTCACATGCAGAAGGAAGAATTGCAATTTACCAGTTGAAGGGAAAAGCATCGATGTGGTGGGACCAACTCATGCAAGTACAACACATTGATGAGAAGAGGATCACTTGGAGGCACTTCAAAAAGTATTTTAAGAAAAAATACTTGTCCAATCATTATTATTATAGGAAGGTGGAGTTATTTGAAATCAAGCTTGGGAGCATGACCATGGATGAGTATGAGAGAAGATTCTTCGAGCTGCTGAGATATTTTGACTTCATTAAGGATGAGAAGGTCAAGATTGAAAGGTTTTTGAGTGGGTTACCTTCAAGATTCAGTGATAAGATACAATATGATGATCCCAAAACATTGGAGGAAGAAATAAGGAGAGCCAAGTGCCTCTATGACCAGCATAGAGGAAGACCAACTTTCCAAAAGTCGTGGAAAGACAAGAGGAAAGGAAATATGGAGCAGAGGAAGAAAGGGTACAAGCCACCATTCTTCAAGAATGATTCTCATGGGAAGCGAACTCAAAATGAACCTAGAATGTCAAAAAAAATAGGAAAAAGGCCAAGGAAATAACCTATTAAATGTTGGAGTTGTGAGGGAGATCATATGTACAGATATTACCCTCACAGAGGAGAAAGAGTGAAGATTGTTCACAATGTACATCAGGTTGATATAGTTGAGGACATGGGAAGAAACATGCCAAGGATCTATGCAGCCTTGGACAACAAGCAAGCTGAATTTCAGTCTCATATGATTGAAGTAGAAGGTAAGATCAATGATCAACCTATAGCTCTCTTAATTGATTCAGGAGCTAGCCATAGTTATATTGATCCTAATCTTGTTGAAATATTCCATTTTCAAAGAAGCAACCTTGGGAAATCTTGGTTGGTTCAGTTAGCTATAGGATCTAAAAGAAGAATCAATTAGTTGGTTAAGGATTGTCCAATGGACATTAATAGACTAAGCACAAAGGCAGATTTCAATATCATACCTTTGGGTTCCTATGACTGCCTAATTGGTATGGATTTCTTGGATAAGCATCATGTTGTCTTGGATTGCTACAACAAGGCCTTCACTTGTTTGGATGAAGAAGGGAACTTGAGAACAATTCAGGGTATTCTAAGGGCAGTATTTATCAGAGAGATTCCATCCTTGCAGCTGAAAAGAATCTTCAAAAAAGGATGACAGGTTTATGCATTCCATACGGAGGAGGAAGCTAAGGATAAAGTTCCAAGTATTTAAGATCATCCAATATTGAAATAATTTGAAGATGTTTTTAGATAGATAGCATGGTTTACTATGATGCCTGGAGCTGCCTCGATATCCAAGATTCCTTCTAGGGTGAGTACACCAAAGCTGGAGGAATTGACAATGCATCTTGAAGATATTTTTAAGAAGGGGTATATACACCCAAGTGTGTCACCTTGGGGTGCCCCAGTGCTATTTGCGAGAAGAATGATGGACAAGGTCACTGTGAAGAACAAGTATCATTTTCCAAGGATAGATGATCTTCTTGATCCACTAAAAGATGAAAAGATATTCTTCGAGATTGACCTCGGGTTAGGTTACCATCAGGTGAGGATTAAAGAAAAGGATATCAGCAAGACAACATTTAGAACAAGGTATGGGCATTATGAGTTTACAATGGTGCCAATTGGGTTGTTAAATGCACCAACTATCTTCATGTGTTTGATGAATGGTATTTTCAGAAATTACTTGGATAAGTTTGTCATTTTCTTCTTGGATGACATACTTATCTACTCTAATTCTAAAGAAGACCATGAAAAACACTTGTGAATGGTGCTACAAGTATTGAGGGAGCATTGGTTGTATGCAAAATAGGCATGTGATATGTTATGAGTAAAGGAAGTTGAAGGAACATGAGAGGCATTATGCCACTCATGATTTAGAATTGGCAGCCATAGTTCATGCCTCGAATATGTGGAGACATTATATCATGGGAAAAATATTTGAGTTGATGACAGAACATAGTGGTTTGAAATATTTGTTTGGGGAGCCAACTTTCAATGCCATACAAATCAAATGGCTGGAATTCCTTAGTGAGTATGACTTTGATATAAATAATATCAAAGTCAAGGAGAACAATGTGTTTGATGCACTTAGCGGGAGGGTGGATGAAATACATGCTACAACCATTAGCATGTGCAAATCTGATTTAAAAAATAGAATTTTGGAAGCTGCAAAATTAGATCAACATTATGTGCAAACAACAGAAAAATTACAACATGGTAATTCTTAGCAGAAAATTAAATATTATGAGCTACGGGAGGATAGAATCCTCATTTGCAGGGGCATATTTTATGTGCCTAATTTTCAGGAGTTGAAGAATATGGTGTTGAGGGAAATGCATAATGTGCCTTATGTTGGGCACCTGGGTTACCAGAAAACCATTGTAGTTGTAAAAAGCCAATATTTTTGGCTTGGTATGAAGAAAGAAGTGGTTGATTATATAGCCAGATGTCTAGAATTTAAGAAGGTAAAGGTTGAGCATAGACATCCAACTGGTTTGCTACAACCATTTCCCATTCTTGAGTGGAAATAGGAAGTGGTGACAATTGATTTTATTACCAAGCTTCCCAGAACACTAAAGAAACATGATTCCATCATGGTGGTGGTGGATAATTTAACTAAATTTGCTCATGTTATTCCAGAGAAACTAACTCATGAGACAAATAATATTGCAGATATTTATATGAGAGAAGTTGTTAGACTGCATGGTGTGCCCAAGGAAATCTTTTTTGACAAAGATCCCAAGTTCATATCAAAATTTTGGAAGGGATTATTTAAATGATTTGGGACAAATACAAATTTTATCATAACATATCACCCGTAATCAGATGAAAAAACAAAGAGGGTCAAGCAAGTGATTGAATATATGCTAAGGATGTATGTGATGGATAAACCATCAAAATGGGAAGATTATCTACATTTAGTTAAATTTTCTTATAATAATGGCTATCATACATATTTAAAGATGAGCTCATTTGAAGCATTGTATGGCCAAAAGTGCAACACAACGGTTAGTTGGGACAACCTAGCGAACAAAGTAGTAGTTGGGCTAGAATTGCTCAAAGAAATGGAAGAGAAGATGGTGAAAATAAAGAGGAATTTAAAGGCTACTCAGGATAGGCAGGAAATTTTTTCAAACAAAGGCAAAATGCATAGAGAGTTTAAAGTGGGCGAGCATGTCATCTTAAAAGTGAAAGCCAAAAAAAATTCACTAAAATTGGGGAGTTTTTTGAAGCTGGAAGCAAGCTATTGTGGACCATTTGAGATATTGGAAAGGATCGGTCTTGTTGCATACATGCTTGCACTTCTTTTATCCATGTGCATTCATAATGTGTTCCATGTGTCCTTGCTTAAAAAGTATGTGCTTGATGTTAATCATATAATTGATTGGAATGTGATCCAGGTGGAGCAAGAAGGTGATTTCCGAGTTCAGTCAGTGTGCATATTGGGCAGGAAAGTCAATTTGCTTCATACCAACCAAAAGAATTGGTAAATGTGCAAATTTTAAACCTATGAATTAAAGCAATGCATACAGATTCTAAGCAAAACAAAAATTAATCAATGGCTCACACATATAGTACATAGAGATTTACGTTGGAAACCCTTAATTGGGAGAAAACTAGCCTTCCTTGGCATCGTGCCTCTCAACTCTTTATTGTATTAGTTTCACCATTCATGATACAATATATACACAATATTTTAGGTATTTCACAACTACCAAAACCCTAATCCAATAATCCAGGATTAATTTAGAAAACCGCTAAAAATAACAAAAATAGTAAAATAGCAAAAACCGGCCAAAAAAAAAATTTGAGGCATTGCCCCGAACCCTCTGCATAAACAGTGGGGGACACTCCTGCCCCCCATGGGACCCCCCTAGGAAAGTGCCCAATGCACACACCCACCAAGAGCGATAGGTTATGGGATTGTCAGACACAGTCGTCAAATATGACGCGCCCCCATACACACATGAAAAGAATATAACACCTACCCAACAAAAGGTCAAGTGGACCTATTGCGGTCCCAAAGGTGCAACATGGGAGCATGAGGATGCCATGCATGAAGAGTACCTGCATCTTTTTGGAGTTGTTTGAATAATTGTGTTTGTACATATTTATATAAAATATTGAGAACAATTCATAAAT
>ML788236.1:350603-373910 GCA_009831015.1 Picea engelmannii
TCATCTTGTACTTGAACATTTAAGTGGGGTAAAAGGAGGTTGCCCCCTCGAAGAGGTTTATTATCTGAAATTATCTCTTTTTCAAGGCGTTGAGTACTTTTTCTGAGGTTTTTCTATGCTATATTGATATTTGGTTCTTAACACTTGTGCTCAGATCTAGTACTTTCCTTTCCCGATCTGCAGCAACCATTCGAGATTGAGACTGATGCATATGACTATGTTGTGGGAGTAATTATCACTTAGCATGGGCATCCAGTGGCATACCATAGTGAGACACTCTCCAATACTGTCCAAAAATACTCCACATATGACAAGGAAATGTATTCCATTGTACAAGCATGTCGTCAATGGAAACATTACATTCTGGGGAAAGAGACGATCATACACATTGATCACAAGCCTCTACAGTTCATATAGACACAGGGGAAATTGCAAAACGACCACCATCAGAAGTGGTCCACCTACCTACAGTAGTTCCATCTCAACATCAAGTATAAGACAGGTATCTCCATTTGTGTCACTGACTACCTCAGTCAAACTCTTGTGGCTGCACTCACCACTATGCCCCATTCCTGTGTACATGAAGCATCTGAGTGGCCCTAACTTTATTAGCAAGATCCGAACTTCGCCACCACCTATCATCTCTTGGGTACAAGCGCAACTTTCACCGATTTTCACATTCAGGATGGACTCTTATGCCACCTGGGCCATCTTTCTGTTCCTACAAGTGAGCGTGCAAAGCTAATTTGGGAAGCCCATTACATTTGGGTGGTAGGACATTTTGGCGTAGAGAAAATTGTGGTCGTTCTTTAGAAACATTTTTATTGGCCAAAACTTCGACAGGACGTCAGCAAGTATATCAGATCTTGCACTTCCTGTGCCATTTCCAAGCTAGCAATCAAGAAGCAAGGCTTATACACCCCTCTTCCTATTCCCGAGAAGCCTTGGGAATCCATCTCAATGGATTACATCTCTGGCTTGTCATCCACCAAGCAAGGAAATGACTATGTGTGTGTGATCGTTTATCGATTTTAGAAGATGGCCATCTTCAAAGCCTGTAAGAAGAATGTCACAGTGGCAGATACTGCCAACCTCTTCTTCAAATGAGTGTGGGTCCACTTTGGGATACTACAAACCATCATCTCCGACCGAGATAGCAGGTTCCTCAACACATTTTGGTTGAGTCTCTGGTCTCTATTGAACACCAAGCTCACAAAATCCATTTCTTTCCACCCCCAAACCAATGACCAAAAAGAGGTTGTCAATCAGATGATTGTGCATGTGCAATTCTAAGCATCCACGTACATGGGACAAGAGTCTCCCATATGTCCAAAATAGTTACAACAGAGCTCTCCATAGTTCCACCAGTCATAGCCCATTTTAGGTGGGTCTGGGATTCCAACCTTTGGGACCCATTGATGTTGCACTTCCTCTTGCCACCACACAAACAGACTATTCCCCTGATCAATCTGCAATCAACAAAGCCACCAGATTCATTGAGTGGATTTAGCAAATCTGCCAACAGGTCCAGGAGATTTTGCAGAAATCCAATGCTAAGTATAAGCAGTGCCATGATCAACATAGGGTACCACACCAGTTTCAAGTTGGCGAAAAAGTTTGGTTACATTTGCATAAGGACAATCTCATTGGGCCCATCGGAAGCTTCACCCACTTCATTATGGGCCTTACACTATCACCAAGGTTGTGGGTAGCAATTCTTTTGAGCTCAACACTCCACCCTTCCTTGGCATACATCTAGTGTTCAATGTGGACCTCCTTCGCCCATATTTTCCACCATTATTGGACACCTCAGAGGTCACAGAACAACTAACACCAATAGATCTCAACCCTGACTGCATGAAACAAGCATCCACTAATCAGATAGTGGACACATAGGTCAAGGGCACTCACCAGCAGAGGATCTAGCTTTATCGGCTTATCAAGGAAGGGCAACTCCTACACCAAGGCAAGTGGCTCACCTGGGGCCAAATCCAATAGAATTTTACTCACTTGATGGGGGAACTCAACGCAATGGAGACCATTGCTTCCTAAGGGGGCAAGATTGATCCAGGTGGATATTGGTGGCCACCCACCTATTCCAATTAGCTCCTCTTGTCCATTTTTGTTCAGCACATTCTTTTGTACTTCTTTGTAATCATGGGTTCTGCACTTATGGGGTTGTCTCAAGCCCCACACATCCTCCAGGTGGATATCGGTGGCCTCTTGACTAATCCAACAGGCTTATTTTGTATGTTTTCATTCCAACATATCTTGTTGTACTTCTAGGGTTGTTTTGGAGGCCTAAACAATGTTTTTTTGGCTCACCATAGTCAAATTGTATATGGAGTCTGAGTTTGATGGCGGAATGTGTATTTCTCTGGAATACCTTTCCAACGAGATATCATGTGCCTAAAACGGAGGTTGTATGCAAAAGTTATGACCCTGGGAAGTTGAAGTACCAACTTATCCATAGGGGTCCACATGACTTTTGGTGTTTAACCTTCTAGGGTTAGGTTTTTGGATGTCTAGGGTTTTGACATTCATGAGTAATATAAAAAAGGCCTATAGATCCTCATTGCAATCCATTCTTCTCAGATGGATGCACATAGCAACCACATCTCTTCTCATAGATAACTACCACCATTCGAGCAAGTGTTTAAGTTTTGCAGTTTTACAATTTCAGCCTATTTCATTATTCAATAGAAGATATTGTCCACTGGATATTTGTGTTATTCTTCGTATCTTTCTGTTTATTGTATTCAGTCTGTTAATCAGTTTGTTCCACTCCTAAATCCGGATCACATTTTGAGGGCCTAAATGAAGTATTTTCGGAAATGGTTCACCTCAATGATAGTCAAAGGCTTCAATTTAGCCCCCAAACAGAGATCGTATGCCAAAGTTACGCCCCCGAGAAGTTGATACACCAAACTACCCAAAACAGGGCCCACAAAATTGATGACAGTATGGTGATATAAAAACTTCAAAAAATGGGATGAATGGTAAGGAATATTCTGAAATGTATTATTGGGAAGTTGTATATCTCAGTGAAACCTTTCCAATAGTATAAGGAGCATGTGAAATAGAGCTTAGAGTCAAAATTTACGGCTAAAATACAATAGGAAATTCCATGGTGTGTCAGCCCAGAATGTGGATTCTTGGCCCATATGTCGGCCCAGTACAATCCCCCTATTTATTGTCCTTATCCTCTATAGAATGATAAGGGAATATTGACAGCATAAATGTTCATAATTTGATATATCATACATCATTTACATTCACATTTTGAAATTTTATTTTAGTATCGGTGGGCCATCATGGGTTTATATAGTTGAGTTTGGTAGTTGTTCCTTGGAACTTCTTGGATTCCCAAGAAACCCTTACAAACTCTTCACCTTCCACATTATGTTTCTTTATGAAAAATAAAATATGAAATATACAAATTCATTTTTTTATCATATGCTTATGTTTGTCTTTATCTCTTCTTCCTCTTCTCTACTGTTGTTGTTACTACTTTGTCTTCTTTCCCCTTCTTTTCAGCTTAAGTATTTAAGATATTCTATTCCTCTAGTCCCTTTTGCCTCTTTGCTTGATATTTGTCTACCATGAGATCTGCACTTCGTCTCCTACCATTTGGGCTTGATTCTCTTTTGTTGATGGTTTCTCCTGTGATGGTATTTTATTCTTTATTGTAGATCACATTTGCAGGGACATTGTTGTGTACGAGTAGATCCTCCATTGTCTTGATGTAGAGCATTTGTGTCTCTGTATTCTTCTCCTTACACACTATGTATTTAGACTCTTGTGTATGATATTCTTTCAATACTAGTACTTGGATGTCATTCACCACAAAATACATGAGTTGTCAGTATAAAACTTCAAAATATAATTTAAATGTGTATTTAAACATGAGGAAATTAATTGGAAGTTGAATGAGTAGTTCAGATATAATTCCCTGAGTTTGGTCTCTGGTCCCTTTGATAATGATTTCCCATATATCCCCACTGAAATTTTGTGTTATCAGGTTCTTGGGTTGATGACAGTATGTCGATATAAAAACTTGAAAATATGGGACGAATTGTGAGGAATCTCTTGAAACTTATAATTGGGAAGTTGTATATCTCAGCGAGACCTTTCCAACAATATAAAGAGCATGTGAAACAAATCTCAAAGTCAAAATTTATGGCTAAAATACAACAGGAAATTCCATGGTGTGTTGGCCCAAAATGTGGATTCTTGGCTTAAACGTCAATTGGGAAAAGAAAATTAAAGAGAAGGGAAAATGTGAAATTTCTCTAAGTGTTCAAAAAAACTAGAGAAATTCCATAGTGTCAGCCGAGAATATGGATTCATCTCTGATAAAGGCTTTATCGCCGAGCTAAGTGGATTTTTGGCCAGTGTATTGGTGAACAAGTGAGGTCTTCAACTTTCTAAAAAATAATCAAGTTGGGAGGGAAAGGAAAAGACTTTGAACTTAATCATTTTGCAAGTAAGAATTTTCATGTCAAAATGAGCGAGGACATTGCTCAATAGGGGGGAAATTTCTTTACTGATAATAAAATATTCCGAGAATGACTCAAGAAATTAAGGGAAGGTGATGGCATTGGCACAATAATAGGATGAATTCAAAAGTCCATAACTTGCTCATACAATGTTCGGTTGAGGTGCCATTTTTTGAGATGCAAAGAGAATAGGGAAAGGTTTATAATGAAAAAACTTACAACTTCATTCAAGTATTTAATCAAATGCATGGTTAATGAAGGTCGCTTGACGAAAAATCCTCTAGTAATCATTTTGGCACTTATAGACCTTAGATTTTGATTTCGTCAGTGGCATTGGATTCATAATCCTACAAAACATATAATTTGCATGCTTCGGATGATCTGAATTTTAGGAGCAAAATGAAATGAATACAGATCTATATTGTTAACACATAGATGCAATGAGAAATAACAGAGATACGGTAAAAATTGGCTTCTATTTAATAAGGAAATATGTTGAAACTGTAAAATGCAAATTGAAACAAGCTTGTTATAATGGTGGCAACTTATCTCTGAGAAGAGATGTCACGGTTGCACTCATTCGCAAGAAGATAATTACAATGAGGCTCCAAAATCATTTTTACATCAAACATGAATGCCAAAACCCTGGAAATACAAAAACCTAACTCTAGGAGATGAAGCGTCAAAAGTCATGTGGGCCTCGTTGGAGTAAGTTGGTACATCAACTTCCCGGGGTCGTAACTTTTGCATACGATCTCCATTTTAGGTGCACGATATCCCGTTGGAAAGGTCTATATGAGGACTACACATTATGTCGTCACACTTTAATTACATTTACAATGTGATTGTGGTGGGCCTAGAAAACGTTTTTTAGGGCTTCAAAATGGCCCTAGAAGTTCAGGACCCGAAAATCTAGAAAAAAACTACCAAAATCAAAATTGAAACTACCAAGATGAAATCTGTATGTGAGCCAATTGGAATAGGTGGATGGCCACTGATATCCACTTGGATCATCAGAGGTGAAAAATCCACTTTGACCATTGCCCAAAATTATGATCAAAGGCATTTTTTAATAAAAGTTCAGGCCCTATTCTTTCTACTGCTTCACATGAATTCAGTTCATGTTAGTTCCTATGACATCTGGGTTATACAGAATCTCAAACTATTCATTGGAATTGAGGTTACCCATTAGTGGCCAAAACATATTATCTCGTGAACACATCCAATTGACGTTTGGAGCACTTGATACTGAGTATGTGCCGAGAGGACCAATTATTTTCTAAGATGCAATTTAGAGCCAACCTATGTCTTGTAGGTGTTGTAATCAACGCATATAACAATAAAAAGAAATTTCATGGTTAGGATTAGTCATAGAATCAAAAGACACAAAACATATGTGTGGATATGATAAGTGTAATGAAAGTTTCTAGCGACACAAACACACTCGCTAGGATTATTATTATACTCAATCAAGACCACAACATGACATAAATCAAAAAAATTAACATGCAATCAAATATCATTCATCTAGTCAAAAGGAAATGCTTAACCATTGAAAATTAAAAAAAAAAAGAGTAATGGGCGTAGAGATCAAAGGATCTAAGTTGGAATAATTTTAGGAGAGGCCCCAAGCCCACTAGCTTGGGGAAGGTGTTGAGACCTCAAAATTTTGTGATACATTGGACAAAGCAAGAATCTTTGGGAGCCTTCCCTGACTTATGAGAATAAAATGTAGAGGCATGTGTCCTTATCTTTCTGGGTCACTATGGAATAAGTGTGCAATAAATACCTAAAATATTTTAGTGTGGTGGGTTCACTGGTGATACTTGCATGTCGGCTAGTGGAACACATCCATTGCAATAAGATGATGAATGGTGATGAAATTTATTTCCTTAAACTACGTCGATGATCCAAGTTGATATCTTCATCATATGGCTGATATACCTTTGAGATATATAAAAATATTTTCACTGGTTATGTATATATTATCCCTTAGGTGTTTCTCCACTACCCGTGAGTTCCCATAGCCTCGATGGAGTCACCACGGAATCATAGACCTTGCTCCACTACCAGTGAGCATCCATATCCCCGACGAAGATATATTCATATCCTCTAGTATGACCATTAAGTTTTCTTTCCAAATCCTTCTCAGTTTATTTAGTATATGCTCAACATCCAATGGATGGGGAAAGCAGTGTCATTCTTTCTTTTCTTTTTAATTACTTTATCCTGATAGGGGATAATTGTTGGCTGTTGGGATTTTCTTTGTATATTTTCTAGATGTGGCTAAATGAAATTATCCCTTTTGATTTTCAACCTTTATACTTTAACACTTCACCCTTCACACGAGTAGCTACTTAGTGTGTAGATGGTTCCCCTGTTACATGTTGATTAACCACCATGTCATGTCATGGTCACATTGTTGTCACAATATTCCAAAAAAATCATTGATTCATATTCAATAGGACTCTCCAATTCAACTCATGAGCTAGGAAAGGCATACATACTACTTCAGGCATGTTTCTTACGCATGGTGTTTCCTAGGTGAGACAATGGAATTAAGAAACCTATATATCAACAAATGTGATTAGGGATTCCAAGACAATTATATGGGGAGTATAGGTGCCCTCAGGGAAATAAATATCATGAAATAAGGACGACCAGTCATACTCAGAATCAAAAGATAAACCTGATAGAACTGAGAGATGAAACCTTTAGTCAATGATGATTAGGGATAAGTAGACAACAAAAAAGAATATACTAAAAGATAAATCATTAATTTAATTGTTGCAAGTAGCTTTAAAATTTTCATGCATCCCAACACAAGTAATTTTGCAGCCTCTTGAAAAGACTAATCCCTATGAAAGACTATCATTTTGTTTAAATGGGCTTCAATCCTAGGCTAGCTGAGAACTACATCTCACATCTTATTTTTTGAATCCTTTCAGCTCATTTTTGTGGCCTTTTTCTTCAAAGAGTAAGGAACTAGAAGGGGCTTCCTTTGTTATTTCTCTAGTAACTTTGCTTTAGTCTTGTAATATTCTAAGTCTTATGGAATATGTGCTCACTCTCTAACTCTCCAAGTATGGAGACTTATTCTGAAGTGTGAACATGCTCACATCATCACTGGTTCAAATCAGGTGCATGATATCAACTCGGCACGTGTACCAACATGGGCAAACCATTCAAGACATAAGATTTATTTTATCCAAAAAAATTTAAGAATGAATGAGTTCAAAACTATCACGTGTGAATAATTGAAAGTATAATCCCTAAAACAAGTTTGTGAATAATGTTCCAAAATGACATGTACCATGATCATGTCAAATTTTCCAAAGCCTTTGTTTTCTCTAGATGTGTCCTCCTCTTCAGGTGAGTAGAATCTCCAATGATTGAGGTTTGCACACATGTGTTTACAAAATAAGCTTATGGTTGTTGAAGATACTTCACACACACCTAGGAATTATTTTTCCTAAGTTTTTCCCTATGTTTACTAGTCATTATTCAGTCTCCTATAGTCTAGGGATAGTATTCCTCTAGGAGAATATTCTCTTCAGTTCACACTTCAGTTTGATCAATTGAGTGGAGTCTAGATGCCACATTGGGATCATCACTATGAAACATTGGGATCATCACCAACTAATGTGTATTTTCCTTGGGATTATCACCAAATGAGTGCATTACTCATGATTCCTTGATCTCCTCCTCACTTCACTATGTTTCAGTCAGTTAACTGAAGACTGAGAGACTAGTTAACTCAGACTAGGTGGTAGTTAACTCCCATAACTTCCTGAGAGACTAGACTAGGTGGCAATTTACTCTTGTAATTGTTGGTGTGTGTCCAGATCACTCTAGACCACCACTATGGTGCATTGGCTTCTCCTCTAGTGCGCATTAGTTGAGTTATACAAAGTATATCATGTGTAAATTATCATTCATTCATTTGGTTAATGATAATTCTTCCATTCTTTCTCTCATGTTTCTCTTTTCTCATATTTTCTTTGCAAACTGTGTATGTCATTTTCTAGCTAGATATTTTTTGTGTAGGTTCAACACATTTACATGATATCAGAGCCGACAGATTGCTAGGAAAAATACATACCAGATTCTTTTTGCAGGTATCGAAGATTGAAGACAGCGGAAAAATGGAATTTCCAAAAGAATTCATTCTTACATCGTACAATTTATTTGCATGGAAGGAGAATATGATAGTGAATCTTTGAAGCAGAGGATTATACAGGTTAAACATGAACACATAGATCGAACCCACATTAACCATAGAAAAATACAAGTATCGGAATCGAATGGATGAAGTGTTTGGAACTATTTACAGTCTCATTTCTCTTGAACTCCTCTTTCATATATCCTCATGTAAAACCCCCAATGAAGCCTAGAAAACCATGGAAGGAATTTTTTTCAAACAAGACGAGATGAGGGGACACATTCTCGAGGTGGAATCATTCACTTTGGATCCAAAAACCTTCGACAATCTCCAAGATTTCTTTACCAAATATAAGGATTTGTTGTCGCAACTCAAGTCTTGTGGGGTTGATAAATCTGAGGAGAAACAAATGGTTCTTACCATTCTCTCCAAACTTGGGCTGTAATACTCAGTGTTTGTATCCACATTTCATTCAATTAAGCTTGCCTCTAGAGCCACCTGGACGATGCCCTCTCTTGAGGCCTTTATTGAGTCTCTAACACGAGAGCAAAACAAGCTCGTCAACATGGGAAAAATCAAAGGCCCAAAGGTGCATGCACTCACTGTGAAAGATGGCAGCGGTCATCAAAATCAGAAATATAAAGACAAAGACAAAAGGAAACCACATCCAAATCCAAAGAAGGAAAGGTACTCAAAACTCTTCAACAATGCCTCTGGATCCAAAGGTGGAAAGGGAAGAAAATGGAAGAAATGCACTTACTGCCATAAAGGATTCCATCTGTAATTTGCATGTATGAATAAACAGATAGATCAAATGGCCCAAATACTTCAACAAAACAACATTAAAGATCGCATCCCTGAGGGTGCCAAGAAGAAGAAGCCAGAAGATCAAAATCCCAAGAAAGGAAATTCTAGTCATGCTTTGATTGTCATAAACTCGTCTCTCAATGCTTGGATCATAGATTCAGGTGCATCACACCACATGGTAGCCACAAAATAAGTCTACTCTTCCTTGGATGAATGAAAAATTCCTCTTATTCTTATGGGGGACAACTCTCTATTCGAGGTCATAGACAAAGGAAGAATTGAACTCACAAACGGAAGCTTCGAGAATGTGCTACACATTCCCAAACTTTCTGTCAATATTCTCTTTGTGTATCAGATGAAAAACTCTGGCACCATAAAGAGATATGTATTCACATATGATGTTGTGGATATCTATGACATGCAAACCAATTCCAAGGTTGCTACCGGTGATGTAAATCATCAATCCAAACTCTACACATTTTCTGAATTTATTGGACCAGATTCTGCATTACTGCTTACCCATGCTGATGAAAGCAGTAGGATATGGTACGAAATGTTCGAGCATTTAAATTTCAGATATATGCAACAAATTAGCAAGCAGGGAATGGTTGATGGTCTACCTGACATCCACTTCTCCAAGGGAATTTGTGAGGGATGTGTTCTTGGAAAATACCCTCAAGAGAAATTCGACAAGGAAAGACTTAGAAGGCCTCATTTCCTTTAGATCTTATCCATAGTGATCTAATGGGCCCTTTTCCACATCCAGCAATCAGTAAATCAAGGTACATGCTCATTTTTCTTGATGATTTCTCACGCTTCACATGGATTTTCTTTCTCATGAAAAAATCAGAGGTCTTTCAACACCTCAAAGATTTCAAAGCCCTTGTTGAAATACAGTCAGGAAAGAAGATAAAAGTCCTTAGAACAAATAATGGGGGAGAGTATGTCAACCATGAGATACAAAATCTTTGTCTTGAGGCCGGGATTCAATTGCTACACACAATTCCCTATACTCCACAGCAAAACGGAGTTGTTGAGCGGAAAAATAGATCTTTGAAAGAGATGGTGTCTTGCATGCTATATGCAAAGTCACTTCCATAGAGATTATGGGTTGAAGCACTTAATTGTGCAACCTACATCCAAAATATATCTCCCCATATATTAGTTAAGGATAATACCCCCTACGAGGCTTGGAGTGGCCTCAAACTGGAAGTGAACCACTTCCGCATATTTAGTTATCGTGCATGGGCCAGGATTCCCTCTGAGAAGAGGAAGGCACTTGATCCATAGAGCACAAAGTGTATATTTGTTGGATACCCCGATGGTGTGAAGGGATACAGACTCATTGATCTTTCCTCGGACAGGCTCATCATTGACTGTAGTGTCCAATTCGAGGAAAGTGTCTCGCATGTACCTCGACAGCTGCATGCAGACACTTTTGTTCTTCCACCTGTCAAAGATGATGAGCATGCACATGCCGACTCTTCTTTGGATGAGAGTTATGATTCATAGGATTCATATGATTCATATACCGAGCCAGAATAATTAGATGTAGAGTCAATGCATGGAGATGTAGTTGCAGAGCCAAAGCCAAAGCCGAGGCCCAAGTGGACCAAGAATACTCTTCAGGATGCAGGATATCTTGTTGGGGATCCACTTGATACTAGGAGGACTCAATCTTATTTTGAGGAGCCTCCTCTTGCACTCATTGCCACTAAACTGATGCCACCCAGGAATATTTTCTTGGTTCAATCTTCAGATCCACAATACTATGGCAAGGTTGTCGGGAATCCCTTTTGGGAATCCTCCATGCAGGAGGAGTACAACTCTCTCCTCAAGAACTAGACTTGGGATTTGGTTCCCCTTCCTACAGGAAGGAAACTTGTTAGGTGCAGGTGGGTCTACAAGACCAAGAGCGCGGCGAATGGACATATTAGCAGATACAAAGCCAGGATAGTTGCCAAAGGCTTTCAGTAGGTGCATGGTATTGACTATGATGAGACCTTCACTCTAGTAGCAAATATGGATTCCATACGTTTGGCACTTTACATTGCGACAACCAAAGGATGGGAATTCCATCAAATGGATGTGAAGAATGCATTTCTTCATGAAGATCTCTCTAAGGAGATCTATATGGAGCATCCCCATGGATTTGTGCAGGATTCATCTTTTCTCTGTTGATTGAAGAAGTCTCTTTATGGCCTCAAGGAGGCCATGAGGGCATGGTATTCCAAGATGGAATCCTACCTGTTGTCACATAACTGTGTACGTTGTAAGTCAGACCTGAATGTTTACATGCTCAGGACGGTTGATTCACTTTTATTCCTAGTTCTGTATGTTGATGATTTGTTGATCATCGGTTGCTCGACTTCAGCGATTGTTGTAGTCAAAAGGATTTTTCATGACAGGTTCTTGATGACGGACATGGGTTCGCTACATTTCTTCGTTGGACTCAAGACCAGTCATGATGCATCAGGAATCAAAGTGTCTCGGGCCAAGTATGCATGAGATCTCCTCGAGAGATTTGACATGACAAACTGCAAGTCTGCCCTGACTCCTTTCCTATCAGGAGTCAGACTTGAGGATGGCGGGGACACTCCACTAGTGGACAACACACTGTACAGATAGCTAGTGGGGAGCTTGTTGTATCTCACACACTCCATACCATACTTATCCTATGCAGTTGGAGCAGTCTCCAAGTTCATGTAAGAGTCACATGAGCTACATTGGAAGGTTGCAAACTGTATCCTTCGATACGTACAGGGCACCATCACCTTTGGGATTCACTATGCAGCAAACTCTACATTGGACCTCATCGGGTTCACTGATTTTGACTGGGCTGGCGATAGCATTGATCGCAAGTCCACATCTAGTTACTCACTCAGTCTTGGTTCCAGGCCTATCTGTTGGTCAAGCAAGAAGTAGGTTGCTATTTCTCTATCTTCAGCCGAGGAAGAGTACAGAGGGGTAGTTAACATAACCATTCAGGCTATGTGGCTACAACATTTTCTCACTGAGTTGGGAATTCAGTTTCATCTGTTGATCGTCATCTGATATGAAAACCAGAGCACTCTGAAGTTCTACAGAGATCCAGTCCATTGGAAGCGGATGAATCACATAGAGATCCACGTGCACTACATCCAGGACTTAGTACACGAGGGGATCATCGACCTCCAGTTATGTCCTTCAGCCAAACATACTGCAGACATCTTCACCAAGACATTCAATGAGCAGAAGTTCTATTCTCTGCACAGTCGTCTTGGAGTGAAGGACACAGTTGCCTAGCAATTTTCATGTCAATTCTTTGTTTTACATACATTGTACTTTGAGGGGGGGGTTTCCCTCTTTCCTTGTTTATTTCAGTGTATCTTTTGTATTTGGGTACCTAACATGGCCTCGTTGTCGAGACCCATTCTTTATTTTCACCATAGTGATGTTCAGGGGGGGTGTTGGAGATACTTCACACACACCTAGGAATTCTTTTTCCTAAGGTTTTCCCTATGTTTACTAGTCATTATTCAGTCTCCTATAGTCTAGGGAGAATATTCTCTTCAGTTCACACTTCAGTTTGATTAGTTGAGTGGAGTCTAGATGCCACATTGGGATCATCACCATGCAGCATTGGGATCATCACAAGATAATGTGCATTGTCCTTGGGATTATCACCAAACTAGCACATTACTCATGATTCCTTGATCTTCTCCTAACTTCACTCGGTTTCAGATAGTTAACTAAAGACTTAGAGACTAGTTAACTCGGACTAGGTGGCAGTTAACTCCCGTGATTTCCTGAGAGACTAGACTAGGTGGCAGTTTACTCCCGTAACTATCGGTGTGTGTCCAGATCACTCTAGACCACCACTATGGCGCATTGGCTTCTCCTCCAATGCGCATTAGTTGAGTTATACAGAGTATATCATGTGTAAATTATCATTCATTCATTTGGTTAATGAGAATTATTCCATTCTTTCTCTCTTGTTTCTCTTTTCTCATATTTTCTCTGCAAACTATGTATGACATTTGCTAGCTAGATCTTTTATGTGCATGTTCAACACATTTACAATAGCCAGTCAAACATGTTGTGCTAAATATCATCAATAAAATCAATGAACATTAATATAAATTGTTTTTTTAACCATTTTCAAATAGAAATTTTACATCATTTAACTCGACAATTCTTCCAAGTTTAACTAGCTACTAGGATAGCAGAAATTTGACTGAAAATAAATATGGACTAAGATGGTTTTCTCCCATAAAACATACTTTTAGAGATCTCTTGACACAAACTAGAAATGAAGGTTGTATCCAGGTTGGCTCGAAACAATAAGCAACAAGGCAATGCTTTGATTAAATGAGGAACCATACCTTATGGAATGTCTTAGATCCAATTTCAAATCTTACTAATTTCGTATTGCCAAGATCCTAGTAGAAAAGTGGATTCAACTACCTTGAGTCTTCTTTGATTAGTGGAAGTTCCCTTTTTTGAGCAGCATGTGACTCTAACTATTATAATTAGTTGGTTTCCCTAAGGTAGTGCTTATTGAGAAATATTTGTTGTTCATCAATACCTTAGAGGATCCAAGCCATGGGCCTTTTGTGGGAGGTCTTTGTTTTTCAATTTCAATCTCTTTCCCAGCTAAGTATGTTCACCAAAGAAAAAGATGTTGTTAGAAACTCCCTCTATCATATCTTCAAAACTAGGTTATGAATCGTGTACGGTCGAATTTGAACAGGTTTAATCTCTAGAACTAGGACAAGTATCCACACCAACCACAAAGGACAATGGTAGAGCAAGGTCGCCCATAACCCTTTCCTCTTGAAATTTCCATGAGTATAGAATTGTAGACCAATAGGTAACGCTCGAATGGGCAGCATGTTGTATAGTTCGTGCTTCGTGTACTTGGTTGGGTTTTGAAAGAGAATTTATGATCAACTTTCTCGACACTCTTCCTAATATGAAATCTTTGCAAACCAATGCCTTTTCCATATTTGGAAATAGAGTCAAAATTTGGTTACCCAATGATTAACCTCACCTGTTAGCATATATCCTAGTTGTGTTTCTCATTATCATGATAATTGTCCTTAATTATTATACAACAAAGGCATCCTAGTTGTGACCCAAATTGTCTTCATTTAGCTCATACACTATGATATAGCCAAAATCAAGGTCAAAAACATAACAACTCAAGGAAATGATTTTCCTATTGAATTAGAAAGACCTTTTGAAGAAATTTGGATCAAACATAAAAGCTTCCCTCTATCTACCCATTGCCTTTTCTAGGATTGAGTAAGGCCACAAGGCCTTCTTTTGGAGGCATTTTCACTTCATAGGTCATGATTGATTATTTAGGGAGCATTTCCTTAGTACGCAATTAAGTTGTGCATATGGTCTAACTTGATCACCATCTTTTTATCTTGATCTTTAATCTATAAGCCACTTTTTGAGATAAAACAAAAATAATCAATGAAGTTCAAATATTTTTGAACTAAGTGGTTTCCATGAATTATTAAGATTCAACACTTCCAAATGATGTAAATCATTTAAATTTTGGTATGTTGTTATGATTCAACACTTCCAAATGATGTAGAGTATTTCAAATTTGGCATGTTGTTATGTACACTATGACATTATATTACAGCAAATCCATCCCCTAACAACACATCTATCTAGCTAATAAAAATGCATGATAAGGGATTACAAAAGCATGTTACCCATTCCTAAAGTGTCTTGACATTCGGGCAATCACTTGGCATTGGTCTTTACTTACATGCATGTATATATCCATGGGAGGTGTAATTTATTGATGCATGAACTGCCCCCTAATGCACCTTTATGTTATAAATCCATTTCCTACGGAGAGAAATGGATCCCAAAAAAAAGCATGAAATGGTGGTGGATCAAATATGGATTTGTGAATTTGAGAATTTGAGGATCTAATGTGGATTTGGAAACCCTGATGACAAATCCGATAACTATGATAATAGCACTTTGTGTGGGATTCAAAGTAATTATTTTCAAACCAATCTCAAGTGTGTGTCAAGGGTCTCTACAATTCCCATGCATGTTATCCAAGTTGAAAAATAATTCTATCTTGAGAAATGTGTCCTTTCAAAGCACAACTCCATTCAGTCTCCTATTGTGTCCCAACAAAGAGGGTTGCACCTCCTTGCAATAGATATTTCTCTCAATAGGAGAAAATCAAAGGGAAAGGAAACATAACATTACTCCCCAATTTGTCTATCATTGAGATTACTCTCTTGGTCATCTCACCTTCACTGGGCACGAATCATCAAAATTGTATTAGTGGTAAGCAATAGATTCACCTTCACTGGGCACGAATCATCAAAATTGTATTAGTGGTAAGCAATAGATTCCTTGTGAGATGGTTTCTATAAGATCCATTGTCATATTCCTCTCTATTTTCCTACATATTCAAACCATAATATGTTATGATTCTAAATGCACTATCTCAATTAACCATGCACATTACGAATCATTAACCAAACATACAATTGTAGAAGCAAAATAGTTTGGTGAACATAAAGCATGACAAATTTATTGACCAGCATAACAAGTATTTCATCAAAGTATCATCATGAGTTGGATTGTGAGAAGACTACTCTCTAGCAAACTAATGTACAATCCATCAATGGGAAGGTCCCCTAAGCAAATTATTAAGGGGCTATGAGCACTTCCTCTCTCAAGTACAACACAAGCTAGGTTGTCTAATTCACAAAATCCACTATGAAGTTTAACAACAGAGTACTACCAAAGTTACAACCTTGTAATAGTTAAAATCAACCTTGAGATATCTCTAAATAGAGGAGATAAGTTCGTCATATATATTGAGGGAAGGTCCCATTAGAAAATTATTAATGGGCTATGAGAACTTCCTCTCTCAAGTACAACACAAGCTAGGTTGTCTAATTCACAAAATCCACTATGAAGTTTAACAATAGAGTACTACCAAAGTTACAAACTTGCAATAGTTAAAATCAACCTTGAGATATCTCTAAATAGAGGAGATAAGTTTGTCATACACACACACACACACAGAGTCAATTGATTCTAGCCAACTAATGTACAATCCCTCAATGGGAAGGTCCCCAAGAGAAATTTATTAAGGGGCTATGAGAAATTTCTCTCTCAAGTACAACACAAGCTAGATTGTTTAATTCACAAAATCCATTATGAAGTTCAACAACAAAGTGCTACCCAAGTTACCACCTTGATATAGCTAAAATCAACCTTGAGATATCTCTAAACAAAAGAGATAATTCCATCTCATATATATATATATATATATATATATAGAGAGAGAGAGAGAGAGAGAGAGAGAGAGAGAGAGAGAGGTGGGTTAGCTCGAGTGATTGAGTACTGTGAATTGAAATAAGAGGTCTCGGAATCAAGTCCCCAAGCTAGCTATATGTGATATGTCCCACCTAGGTTTGAATCTCGCTTATGACATGCTTGCCCCTCATGGGCCAATTGCAGTTAAAAGTTACCAACAATTTCACTTTCGCTTAAGTGCTTGAGGGTGGGATAAGATGCTTCCAAACATTTTTTAGCTAGTTTACCAAAGATGACATACATGAATCTTTGATTTACCTTTCACACACACACACACACACACACACATGTATGTATATATGTATGTATGTATTTCGAAGAACACTTCATGGGATTTTTCCCTCTTTCCCGCAATATCCAAATGGAGAACGATGTTAATCGTTGGTTGCAAGAGTGGTTGGTAACCCCAAAGGACTCACCTAGATTTGACTTGTGAACTATGGCCTCCCCATTAGCAACATGCCTTTGGTGGATGGTTCAATTGATTAAGCTAACCCTTGGGGATACCTTCGCACACACACATGTGTAAAGGACTCACCTAGATTTGACTTGTGAACTATGGCCTCCCCATCAGCAACATGCCTTTGGTGGATGGTTCAACCGATTAAACTAACCCTTGGGCTACCTTCGCACACACACATGTGTGTGTACGTGTGTGTGTGTGAAGGTAGCCCCAAGGGTTAGCTTAATCGGTTGAACCATCCACCAAAGGATATATATATAGTGTTGTATGGAATATATATATATAGTTTCCATACAACACCATCTAGAGCCATAGAGCCGAACCTAATTACAATTCTCAAAATATGATATATAAGACAATTTCATCAATATATAGAATTCTTTGACGAAGGTTAGGATATAAGGCTTACGTTTGTAATAAAGTCGGTTTATGATTTTAGGTTATAGTTTATGTTTTTGTTCACCTTTTGTGTAGACCAATATATCCCACATCCATAAGTAGAAATGACTTACTTAGTGAACGATCATATATAAAGAGGTGAACTCCATTGCAATAGATGCATCGGTTATTCATTGATAATATTGTATTTTGTTATTGTGAGTATTTTCCTTTGAGCTTAGTGATGTGACTCAACCCTATCTAGGCTTTCATCATTTAGTGATATAGATCATTTTGTAATATGGTATCAAAGCAAGGAAGAGTCTAGGATTCTAAAGTTGTAACAAGAGTCTCAAGCCTTTGAAAGATAAAGTTTCTAAGTCTATGCAAGCATGAAGACTTAGGGATTGTTGTTGGCAAAGTACAAACAAAAAGAAATGATTCCGACTCTCTTAGCTAAAGAAAAGAGAGTAATTGCAGGGGATACAAAAGGTGATCCTCAACCTGAGATTGCATTATACTCAAGATACAATAGTAGCAGATAAGCTAAAGACAAAGGGAAGACGAAATGTCATTATTGCAAGAAAATGGGTCACACGACCTGCAACTGTAGATTTCAAGTTAATGATGTTCTCAAGGGAAAGATCAAAGACAAACAACAATAGCCATTGTTGAATATCCACTAGATGCTGACATTGATGATGACCTTACTGAAGAAAGGGTATTTTACACATTTGAAGAAGTCCACACCTTAAAAACATAGAAGAATCTAATGTAGATAAAGCTCAACATTGATGGCTACTCAGATAGTTTGGGAATTTGTGAATCATGGGAATTATACCCTTACAAGGGTCATGAGACAACTCGATGGAGCATTGTGGATGTAGCTCAACATGGATAGTTGTCCAATAATTCGGGAGACTCGTAATTCAACAATTTGGGGAGGTAGAATCTGGGAACTTGGGAATTCAACTAAGGGGGAGAGTTACGAGGCAGCTTAATGGAGATCTACTTGGTCCAAGAATTGTTCTCAAAGAAGAGGCTTCTAAAGAATGTTTGGTTTTAATGTTTTAGTTTTTAGTCAATATGTTCTATCTTTGATTAGTATGTTTGACTTTCATAATGTAAACCTTAAGAGGGTGTGTTAGGATATAAGGCTTGTATTTGTAATAAAGTCACTTTATGACTTCAAGTTATAATTTATGCTTTTGTTCACTTTTTGTGTAGAGAGGTCTATCCCACATTCATAAGTGGATATGACTCGCTCAATTAGCAATCATGGTTTCCAAAAGACTCTTCATCTCATAGTATAGCCTTCCCAAGATCTATCCATAAAACCCAACCTATTTTCAATTCTCAAAATATGATATGTAGCATCGATATATAGAATTCTTTGATTGAGAAACTACAAGCTCTTAGTTCTTCAAACAACAAAAGATCCCAAATATCCTCTCTTTTATGTCTCTTACTAGGATGGCAAATTCTCCGACCAAGCTTCTATTTGAAGAAGAAGCTCTCTATCTAAAAAGAGATAATCAAACCAATTTCAATTATAGCAAAAGGTAAGTTGATAGGACTGTTAATGTTTAAGCCATTATTATAGTTATTTGCATTTCATTAGATAACAATAGCATAATCCAAGATCACTGAGAAATACACAATCACAAGAGACACAACATTTATCCTGGGAAACCCTCTAGGGGAAGAAAACCCAACAAAACTTCCTTAATATAGATAGCCAATATAATGCCAAGAGATCTCTTAAACTAATGTAGAAGATCCTCTCCCAGATATGCGCCACTCTCTCTCCTTCTTCTTTAACAGCAGATCCGAAACTTGTCTCTCAAGTGAGCAAGTGAGTTATGTGTCTAAGTGAGGCGCTAGCCTCCTTATTTATATTAGACTGGCACGTGTGAAGTGTCTCTTCACTGGCAGGGCCAACTTCTCCAAATGGGTGGTTATAACCACCTTAATTACATTCTGGGGCCTCTTTAATATCTGTTGGGGCCGACTTCTTATTCTGCCTATTATAATTATCATTTGACCAATCCGCAAAAGGGGATTTGGTCCTATTACAATAGTCGACATGATCAATCCACAATGGGGATTGATCCAATGAATAATATATCAAATAATAATAAGAATACTCTTTGCAGTTACATTATTTCAACACTCCCCCTTAACAAGAAGGGTATTCTTCAGCAGCATCATGCAAGAGAGAGAGGACAACATCATCAACAGCATCAAGTGGGTGAGAGGACAACATCATCAATATCATCTTGGAACACTGACTGGCGTATCTATAAATCATCGAAAGTTTTCTTCATCGACATCATCGTCATTCTCAAAGGAATGCCATCATCATCTCCATCAATATGTATTAGTATAAAAAATAATACATCATCATCATCACAACACAAGGCTGGCTCATCATCATACAAGATTGGCTTTACGTCATAGCTGTCAAGATGGAAGCTCAGTACTTGTCTCATCTCAATGTCTTGCTTTACGTCGCATCACTCAGGCTGGAAGCAAGATACTAGACTGGCTTTACGTCTCATCTATCAAGATGGAAGCACAGTACTAGTCTCATCTCATTGTCTTGCTTTACGTCACAACACTCAAGCTAGAAGCAAGATACTCATCCTGCTTTACGTCACAACCATCAGGTCGGAAGCAGGATACTAGACTGGCTTTACGTCACAGCTATCCAGCTGGAAGCTCAGTGCTAGTCTCATCATATCATCTTGCTTTACATCACAACCATCAAGTCGAAAGCAAGGTACACATCATGCTTTACATCACAACCATCAAGTCGGAAGCAAGGAACTAGACTTGCTTTATGTCGCAGCTATACAACCGAAAGCATAGTACTAGTCACACATCATCTTGCTTTACGTCACAATCATCAAGTCAGAAGCAAGGTACTCGTCCTGCTTTACGTCACAACCATCAGGTCGGAAGCAGGATACTAGACTGGCTTTACGTCGCAACTATCCATCTGGAAGCACAGTACTAGTCATATCACATCATCTTGCTTTACGTCACAACCATCAGGTCGGAAGCAAGAGATGTCTCATCACAACATCTACTCCCCCTTTTAAGGAGGGTCCTTTCGGACTATCCCAAGCTTATCTCGAAAGTACTCAAACTTTATATGAGATAGTGGCTTGGTCAACACGTCAGCAACATGTTCATCTGTGCTAATGTGTTGGAGCTTTAAGGCTCCTCTCTGCACCATATCACGGATGTAATGATAACGGATCTCTATGTGCTTCGACCTGTCGTGGAATACAGGATTCTCTGTCATCTTTATGTAGCTTTGGTTGTCACATAAAATCAAAGTTGCTCTCATCTCTAAGTCAAATAGGCCGGTCAGCAACTTTCGAAGCCATATAGCTTCGTAGCTGGCAGAACATGCAGCAATGTATTCTGCTTCCGTTGTGCTGAGAGCAATACTAGATTGTTTCCTACTCTGCCACGAGATCATAGTTGATCCCAAACTGAAACAGCATCCTGAAGTGTTTTTCCTATCAAAAACACTTCCTGCCCAATCTACATCAGTATATCCACTCAATGTGAAATCGTGATCTCCATCATAGCTGAGACCATAATCTATTGTACCTTTAAGGTACCTCATCACATGTTTTGCAGCCACTAGGTGAACACGTCTAGGTTCTACCAGAAACTGACTCAAGGTGTTCACGGAAAAACAAATGTCTGGTCTGGTGTTCGTCAAGTACATCAGCGATCCAATAATCTGTCTGTACAGTGTGGCATCAATCAACTCTGACGAAGTATTGACCAACAGCTTCAGCTTCACTTCCATGGGTGTATTCACGGGCTTGCATTCCAACATTTCGAATCTCTTCAAGATTTCGACTGTATACTTCCCTTGGTTAAGGAAGATCCTCTCAGGACTCTGCCATACCTCAAGACCTAAGAAATAATGCATTAGGCCAAGGTCTTTCATTTCAAATTCTGAGGCAAGTCTCTTTTACATTCAGTGATGAGATTTTATTCTCCAATTAAGAATAAGTCATCCACATATAGCAGTAAGATTGCTGGCTCATTGTTCATGATTTTGAAGTAGAGGTTAGAGTTTGCTTTACTCTTGGTAAAGCCTAAGCTCGTCAATAAACTGTCTATACGGCCATACCAAGCTCTAGGAGCTTGCTTCAATCCGTATAAGGCTTTCTTCAATCTGTAGACATGAGACTTCATGTCTTCAACCTCAAATCCTTGAGGTTGCTCTATATACACTTCGTCTTCGATGACACCGTTTAGGAAAGTTGTCTTCACGTCCATCTGGTGCAGCTTCCACTTCATCTTAGTTGCAAGAACTATGATGGTTCTGATCGAAGTGTATCTGGCCACAGGAGCGAATGTATCTTCATAGTCAATGCTTTCCTTCTGGGAAAAGCCATGAGCGACAAATCTTGTTTTATACTTCTCAATACTTCCATCAGTAGCATGTTTTATTTTGAAGAGCCATCTGGAGGATACCACATCTTTATTCTTTGGTATGGGAACTATTTCCCATACTTCATTCTTCATTATGGATTGGTATTCCTCTGTCATGGAATCTGCCCATTCTTTTCTCTAAATGGCTTCTTCAAAGCAAGTAGGCTCCTCTTCTAAGAGATCACACATCAAAGCCGTATAACTGGAGAATGGTTTTGGTCTTTTCACCTGTCTCGTAGTTCCTTGGGGAACACCATACTTCTCTCCATCTTGAATAAGCTCTCTAGCCCAAGTTGGCTTTCTTTTATGGGGGATCGTCATCTGAGGAGGTTCTTGCACTTCTACTATATCATGGTCTTCTAGAAGTTCCTCATCAGGGGAAGTTACAACTTCCCTCACTGGTTCTGCAGCTCTGGGAACCTCCCTCATTATAGTACTGAGGATTACGGGTTCCTCTTCATATACTTCTTCAAGCTGGCATAGTTTAGATTTCTTGAGCGTTGCATCTTCATCAAAGGTCACATCCCTGTTGATCTCAATGTGATGTTGACCTGGTATATAGATTTTGAAGGCCTTGGAGACCTCACAGTATCCCACAAATATTCCCTTATTTCCTGAAGGGTCCAACTTGTTTCTCTTTTCTTTAGGTATATGAATAAACACTGGATAGCCAAATATTTTGAGATGGCTTACCTCTGGCTTCTTTCCGATGAACATCTCTTCCGGTGTCTTGAGCCCAAGTGCACTATGTGACAATCGGTTATGCACATATACAGCTGCCATTGTTGCTTATGCCCATAAGCACATAGGAAGATCTTGATCATGGATCATAGTCTTCACAGCTTCCAGTATGGTTCTGTTTTTTCGTTCAGCTACATCGTTTTGTTGGGGATTATAGGGAGTAGTGAATTCCCTCTTGATCCCAACATCTTTGCAGAAGTTCACAAACTCTTTTGAGGTATATTCTCCACCATTATCTAACCTGAGTATCTCAATCTTTCTTTCAGAAAGATTCTCTATCAAGGCTTTGAATTCCTTGAACTTGTTGAAAACTTCATCTTTAGTTTTCAAGAAATATATCCAGGTTTTACGAGAGTAATCATCAATGAATGATACAAAATATACATACCCGCTAATGGAGGATGATGGCATTGGGCCACATACATATGAATGGATGAGTTCTA
>ML788236.1:375347-414593 GCA_009831015.1 Picea engelmannii
TTGCTAGGTCATTCTCTTCAAGAATGAGGCCAATCCTATACTTCTAGGCACGGAAGTTTTCCACTCCTTCTAGCTTGTCAACAAGCTTAACACTTGCAGACATCTTTACCTGGAGCTAGGAAAATGACCGAAAAATGAAAGTGTTCAAAATCAAAATCTGAACTTACCAAGAGGTGCGCTTGGCTAAGGCGAGTAGCCTGGTGTGTTTGGATCTGAGAAAATCCAACTTTTGCTCCTCCAAATTTGATCTGCGGATTTTTGGACTGGTGCTTCTGGTACCTCTGGTACTTTTGGTACTTCTGGTACACTGGTTTTCTGGTACTTCTAATACTTTGTGAAACTAGGGTTTCACTTTCCGGGAGATCTAGCCACTGAAAAGGTGCGCTGAGAGTGCCAAAGTGATCCTTAGGGGAGGGCGCACTTTTCTAGATGATTTTGGGGCTACGGCAACAGTGACGTTTTTCACTCTTGTGAAAGATGCTTCCATCAACTTGGCTCTGATACCATGTTAATGTTTAAGCCATTATTATAGTTCTTTGCATTTCATTAGATAACAATAGCATAATCCAAGATCACTGAGAAATACACAATCACAAGAGACATGGCATTTATCCTGGGAAACCCTCTAGGGGAAGAAAACCCAGCAAAACTTCCTTAATATAGATAGTCAATACAATGCCAAGAGATCTCTTAAACTAATGCAGAAGATCCTCTCCCAGATATGCGCCACTCTCTCTCCTTCTTTAACAGCAAATCCAAAACTTGTCTCTCAAATGAGCAATTGAGTTATGTGTCTAAGTGAGGTGCTAGCCTCTTTATTTATATTAGACTGGCACGTGTGAAGTGTCTCTTCACTAGCAGGACCGACTTCTCCAACTGGGTGGTTATAACCACCTTAATTACATTCTGGGGCCTCTTTAATATCTGTTGGGGCCGACTTCTTATTCTGCCTATTATAATTATCATTTGACCAATTTGCAAAAGGGGATTTGGTCCTATTACAATAGCTGACATAATCAATCCACAATGGGGATTGATCCAATGAATAATATATCAAATAATAATAAGAATACTCTTTGCAGTTACATTATTTCAACAAAGACATCATGTGAGAAGTTGACACAATCTAATGATGGCAAATCTCCCTCATCATGCAGGTAAGCATGTGACTATGTATAGAACCTTCCCCCCTCACATCTTTATGTATTCAAGTAGAATAGTAGTAATCCCCAATAATCTTAGGAAAAATTAATCAATTGAAGTCCTCAGTCATGAACTGAAATGTGAAAACAAGCATGGGTTTTAATCAATCAATTGAAGTTATCTGTCATGAACTGAAATGTGAAAACAAGTATGGGTTTTAGGAATGGTGAAAGTGTTAGAATAGCACTAAAAATTCCATTGAAAGGGGAAATGGCATATCTATATCCCTATCTATTCGTACTTTTGTGCACACTGCGCATATAGATGTATGGGCAAGAACTTACAAATTTTCATTTTTTTAGAAGTATTTTCCTTTTAGGTAACATCAAAAGATGGCATCAGGTTAATAGTAAGAGAAAGACAAGTCCATCTATGTTTCAAAGACAGCATCTCGAAGAGGGATGACATGAAACATACTTAGATAGGATATAAAGGGAATAATTGTAAATATATAATAATAATATTCATTGGTAACGAGAGACGTGACCATTTGATGAAAAGGTCTGCAGAAATATACCTCAACGTAATGTACGTTCTAGTAATCACCATTCATATACCAATAAACTTATTATTTAGTCTTCAAACTTTTTGGCACCTTTGTATAAACATCGTCGCAAGATTTGCCATCTCTGATTGCTCTTGCACATTTGTTTCCAATAAGGAACTACGTGGGTCATTAATATCATCTGAGGCTACTTAGCTAGCTTCACTTATCTAGATGAGAGATCGGTCTTGGATGATAGAAGAGATGCATCTTCCTACATTGCAGATACTTGACAAGGATCCAATATTGTGCAGGGTATCCCATTGTTGTAGAGTTCCCTCCAGATAACATCCTTAGAATTTCGAAGGCTTTATAGCAGTTGATGGTTGTATAGGAAACTCTTAATCAGCCACAGCTACATATCAACTTTCTACGTTTTTAACTTCATAGATATACTATGTTCCTCTTTATCTTTTGTTTTGCTCTGTTTATAGCTTTTGCACTTAGCTCAGTGATGCCCTTACACACTATGATACATCATGCATGGTGTAATTCCCAATCCTTTTGACTGTTTTTGGACACTAATGGACATTTTTTACGACTTGCTTTCTCTCATATACTCTACATTTAAATGATTTGAATCTAAAAGGAAAGACTAGCACATTGAAATAATAGAATGGTGCAAAGTACTTGCAATCAACCACTGAGCAGGTAATAATCCAGAAACTAGATGAAAATCAGTCATGAAAGCCCGATGTATCAGGAAAACACTGCTGGACAACACCAGCCAAGTATCAAGAAACTGACTAGTATGGAGAAACTCTCTTCTTTATCTACAGATTTTCCGATATACTCTGCTAGACTGCTTGGATTTGGGAATATGTTCATAAACATATTGCTTTCTAGTTTTGGCTGGCATTGGCATTGTATATGATGTACAGTTGGACATCAAACCTTGGCAAGGGCACTTACATAACCATTCATTGCCACTCATAGAACAGAAAAAGATTAATAGTTATCAAACAAGCTTGTATTTGTTGCTTGTTTCAAGCATAATCACCAGTAATCCCCACAAGTACAAATCCCATTCTTGAAATGGTGAAAACGGTTTGCATCCCTCACAATTATCTCTCTTCCAACAATGTTGGATATAAACTTTATGGCACTGTGACAATCACCGCACACCCGGAGGTTTTTACTGATTCGGATAGGAGTGCCAGGATATGTGTTAATAAGCCCAAAAGCTAAAGCTAGCTTCTCGCTATGACCACAGAGAATGTACTCCTTCTCTTCTTCCTCAACATCATGCAGTACAAAATCTGTCTCAGGTGTATACCCTGCTGCCTTTATCTGCAAAGTCAAGCTTTCCAACATAGCAGAGATTTTCTCCAATTGTGGATGTGACCTGTATCCTACAAAGAATGCATGAACTTTATTCTTGATCTCAATCCAGCTGCATCCTGGACCTTTTTTCACCCTTCTATTTTTCAACATCGTTCTCATCTTTGTTACATCATCCCACCTTCCAGCTGCAGCATATATGTTTGACAGTAGTACATAATTTCCAGAGTTGTTAGGCTCTAACTCAATAAGGTGTTTGGATGCACATTCTGCTAACTTTATATTGCAATGGATTCTGCAGGCCAAAAGCAGGGCGCCCCACACACTAGCACTGGGTTCTACTGGCATTCTTTTTATGAAGTCATGTGCCTCATCCAGACACCCAGCACGACCAAGAAGGTCGACCATGCATGCATAGTGCTCCATCTTGGGTGTAATGCCATAATCTTGATTAATGTAATTGAAGTATTGCCTACCTTCATCCACCAGACCAGCATGTCGGCATGCTGACAAAACACCAATGAATGTCACATAATCTGGTTTCATTTCAGTTCGTTGCATTTGGTTAAAAAGAGCAAGGGCATCCTCACCATAGCCATGCATTCCATAACCTGTAATCATCGTATTCCATGAGACCACATCTCTGTTATGCAATTTATCAAACAACAGACGTGCCGTTTCTACACTTCCACATTTGGCATACATATCTACAAGTGCATTCCCCACTGAAACATCACACTCTAATCCATTTCTTATTGCGTATGCATGAATCCACCGGCCTTGTTCCAGAGCCGACAAATGTGCACAGGCAGGAAGCACACTCACCAGAGTGACAGAGTTGGGCTTCACACCTGTCAGCGGCATTTGACAAAAGAGTGCTATTGCCTTGTTGGCGTAGCCATTCTGGGAAAATCCACCAATCATTGAGGTCCATGACACAACATCCTTTTTAAACATTTTGTCAAAATATTGACATGATGTCTCTATCCTCCCACATTTGGCATACATGTCTATGAGGGCATTCCCCACAGAAACATCCCACTCAAATCCACTTCTAATTATATATGAATGGATGGCTTCCCCATGTTGCAGAGCACCTAAATTAGCACACGCCGGGATCACACTTGCCATGGTCACCGAATCAGGTTTCATGCCTGCCAAATGCATTTGCCAAAAGAGTTTCAAAGCCTCATTGGCATTTCCATTCTGGGCATGCCTTACAATCATAACACTCCATGAAACCACGTCCCTTTCAGACATTTTGTCAAACAAGTGGTGTGCAATCTCTGTACTACCACACTTAGCATACATATCAAGGAGAGCATTCCCCACAGAAAGATCCGAATCAAAACCCCCTCTAATTACATAGCCATGAACCCACTTGGCTTGCCTCATAACTGCTAAACTGGCACACATGGAAACCACACTGACCATGGTAACCGAGTTGGGTACCACACCAGCCACTTGCATTTCACGAAACAGTGCCAAGGTCTCATTGCCACGCTCATTCTGAGCATACCCTGCAATCATTGCACTCCATGTAACCACATTTCTCATAGACATCTTATCAAACAGTTGGCGCGCAAGCTCTACACTTCCACATTTAGCGTACATATCTATGAGGGCAGTACCCACAAAGACATTTGATTCATCGCCACTTTTAAGTATCTGATGATGAATCTCACTGCCCTCTTGCAGATCTGATAAGCTACCACACGCTTTGAGGACAAATGAATACGTGAAATTGTCTGGGTTTACGCCTGCGTGTTGCATTTGGTAATAGAGCGTAAGGGATTCCTCACAGAAACCCGCCCGCGCATACCATCTAATCATAGCGTTCCACATGAAACTGTTTCGGTTTTGATCGTTTGTTTTGTCAAAAACCAGGCGTGCATTCTCCAGACATCCCAATGTGGAGTACATGCTCACAAGTTTAGTCCCCAGAAACACATTTTGCTCAAACCCATTTATAAGTATGTGGGTGTGGACTTGCTTGAGTGATTTGGTATCGGCACATCCCTGCAAGAGAGAAAAATAGGTGTTCAACTCCAGTGGTTTACCTGCCTCATTCATGTTTTCCTTGATTTGAAATTCCTCCTGGCATAGAGTAGTGATATAAGGAACGGCATGTGTAGAGATGCCATTCCTTGTGCTATTGCATTGATCATAAGCGAGATACTTCTGAATTTTAAATTTACAAAATATTTTGTGAGGATGGCAGCATGGAGCTGGTAATGAAAGTGGAAGAGATTGAATGAATGCCCGAGAAACATGGCATGCCATCTAATGGATCAGTCCATCATATGCTCAAGAAAAATATTTGTGAGATTATCATGTGGCTGTACCAATCATGGCAGGTTTTGAGCGTTGATTCGGTTGTTCCAAAGCATGTTGTATGCATGTTAAGGTAATTTAAATTTGTACAAATTGGACTTTCGAAAACCTTTCATTTGGAAATCGAGTAAGACTTTGAACATCGTTTTGACAAGTTTCAAAACCATATACATAGTTTTTATCTGGAAATATTACCTAACATTATGTTTAATTTTTCAAAACCATATACATAGTTTTTAATTTTTATCTAGAAATATTATATTTAATTTTGCAAAACCATATACATACATAGTTTTTATGTATAAATAATTTTTATCTAAAAATATTATCTAACATTATGTTTAATTGTGAAAATTTACATTTTCAGATTAGTAAGACTTGAAATATTTATGTTGATAGGTGCACTCTATTGAAAAGCTATGGAATAATTAATCCATCTTTTGAGTAGAAACTGTAATTTTATGGTCATGATGATGGCATATTCTCGTATCTCCTCTAAATCAATGCATGAGATTTTGAACATTAATTTTCATGCATTTATCATTACTTAATTTGTTTATTATTTTATATTTACCTTCCATGGAGAGGAGTGAAAAAAATAACACTCGTATGGAGAGGAGTGAAAAAAAATAGCACTAACTTTTAACATTTATTTATTAACTATTAACTTCTAACATTTAAGATGTATGAAATAACTTTTTGTCATGTGTGGTGATGTTTGAGGACACGGGAGTGGAAAACAAGAGCGCATACAAGTGGTGGGGAGATTTTGAGGACCTGACATGGAGATGAGTGGGAAAAATAGTGCATTCTAATGGTAAGTAGATCTTGAGGACCTAAAACAGTACTGTTAGTAAATGAAATTCAATTGCCTTCAAATGTGCATGTTGTTGCACAACGAAACCAACCCACAGTGACGAGCTTGTTGATCAAGAGAGGAAAGTGTAATGTCCCACCTATTGTTGTTATGAAATTTGGTTTATTGCTGATAAATTTTGGTGGTTTCTTGGTTTATAATTTATGTCAAACACTTTGACTAGATATCCCAAACTCATTGTAGTAACCTCAATTATGTTGTTGATAAGTTTAATAAATGTTTTGGGTCAAGAATTTATTCAAACAGTGTGTTGTCATCCCAAGTTTTGTTGTCAAAACCCACTTTTGGTTGTTGTAGGTTTACTACAAGTGTAGGACTTTCGTCAAACACTTTATTAGCATACCTCAGCCCCTTGTTACATCCCTTACTAGTGTTGTTATAAGAATGTGTTTGCTAGTTTATGTTGCAGTGTAATTGCCAATGGATAAATGAAGTGTTGAGGCCAAATAAAACATACAAATCACGCACTAATAGAAACAACAATATAGTAATTAATTAGTGTTCAAACACATTGTTGCTACAATAAGAAAACACAAGCCAAAACTACCCAACGTTGTTATTAAATCAATTTAAACCTTTACACGGTAAAACTCACAGGTTTGGTCTTTGAATGTGCTTGCAATTGATAATAGTAATGGTTGGGTGAATAAGTGAGAATATGGGTCTAAGATATTAGAAATTCCCTTCCAAACTCTCAATCTGTTTCTATAAGAGAACCAGCTCCTCTCCACAGTTAGATTTCTTGGATCCCAAAGAAAATGGCAGCCCCTTCACACAGATTTGGCCTACATATGGAAAATTGGTCTCTCCTTAATTGATTTGCCTGCCAAAGGGAATGACCGCCCCTCCAAAGATGAATACGGCCCCTTACCACATGCACTCAACCTCCACAACAAGGAATCGACCCCCTCTACAAGGAATACAACCCAACAAGTGAGGGAGTTCAGTTCGCAAGGAAATCGACCTCTATTGAAATGGATTCGGTTGTCACAATAAAGGATCTTTGCCTCCAACAGTAAGTACATTGTCAAACAATGTTGATTCGACCTCTATGAAGAGAATTCTCCCCATCAACAATAAAAAACGGGCTGCACAAATGGAACTCAACCCTACCCAAGAAATATTTTGCCCCTATGAGATATTTGGCCTCCAATCAAAGAATAAATTCCCTTCAAGTAGCAAAATGCCCCTCTACAAATAAATTGATTTTCCCCAAGGCAACTTGACTCTCTCAATTCAAAATAACTCTTGCAAATAGATGAGATGGTTCTCATTCAATTTGCTGCAAATAAGCAAAATTGTCTCCTCCAATGAATGCACATGGAAGATCTGAATGATCCTCCTCACTCATGGCTAGGGTGGATTCTTTCACCACCAAAACTAATCCAAACTAGGGTTTCCTCCAAACCCCGAAGGCTCCAAGAGCTCCCCAAGTCAAATAAAAAATAACCATCAACATAATGAGAGAAAATGAGCCTCTATCTCTTCTTTATAACTCTTTCACATTTTTTCCCTTCAAGTGACTTTTTAATTCATCTTTAATATTTTCTCCTCAAATCACTTTATTAATTTAATAAACATTTTTACTCCAAAAAGTGATTTATTTGACTTTAAAGCATTCCCAACCACTAAAAGTCATGTTTTCATCATCTCAACATTTAGAGCTTTTTCTTCTGGTTCCAACAAGCTATTACATTAAGGTACCTCTCTTAGATAATTTATTAAAATGACACCCTTACTGAAATCCATTAATTAATGCTCAATAATACTCCCAAATTACGAGAACGATCGAAATGCAATGGAATCGAAATCTGATTGCGAAAGAATGATCTCGATGATGAAAAATGATAAGCCACCCTCTAAAAGCATCAAATAGCTCCTCTAAACCCCCTGAGCTCACTAGTAACATCCAATTACCCCTCTGATCATGCTGACACAAACCCATAAAGTCATCTCCAATTGCAGAGCGAGGGAACCCGAAAATGAGGACATTACAGTCCTCCCTTTTGTTACGAGGAAAATCTCTCTATGGCTAGGGGAAAACCACAACAGACGGAACGACACCCATAATTCAACTCTAATCTCAAGTATGTTGTATAAATGAAATGTTAACAAGAGAAGGCTAGAAGCCTACCTTGTTCGGGCGTCCGAAGAAGACCATCGTTGAGCACACGACCCAAAGCTTTATACCTGCAAATTGTCTTCAACAACCAAGATACGCAAGCATGTGGTAATGATATATAATGTTAGCATATAAATCAACATAATCCATTAACATACATAACAAATACACCTATGGAAAAAAATATAAATATTTGAAAGATATCAATTGGACGAGAAAAGAGTATTTCTATTAATGTAATTAGCAGAAGTACATAGGTGACAAACTTCTGTAACGGCACATATCGGAACCAAGAACCCTTCAGCTGGGCCTCCACCACTTCAATCATTGGACCACCAGGAAGGGTGTCCCCCTTCCTTGGCCAACTAGTAGAAACTTCTATTTTAATATGATCTTGCCAGTTCGAGAAGCAAGGCATTCGAAAAGAATGTACTATATTAATTTATGATCTTTGTCAACGTCAGTCAGTCCCTTATTTGTAATAAATCATTCACCAGTCTAAGTAAATAATGGTGATGTCTAAAATAGTGAATAATTAGTGGTGTCAGTAATCGTTGCGGGAAATTTCTCTTGCCAGTCTGAAGGCGCAGAGAAATGCAAAAGAATAAAGCGGCAACTATCGTTGTTGGAGATCACCTTGATTGTTTAAAAAGGAACATCATCCTCTAATAGGATTGATGAAGTTTTGTTGAATCTTGTTTCTTTATCCTGCTTGTGTGTAATTCATTTTTCGGTTTCCAAGAGTTATTGCGAGGTCATTTTTTCATTTTTTGTTTGTGATTGTTGAGAGAGGGTGTGCACCAAAGGAACTAGTGCACGTCTCTTTTTTGTTGTGTGTACAAGAAATTCTCCCTCCATCACTAATTCTCCCTCCACCACTAATTTTCCCCCTCCATCACCAATTTGTTGTGTGTACAAGCAATTTTCCCTCCATCACTAATTCTCCCTCTCCATCATTAATTCTCCCTCTCCATCACCAATTTTCCCTTCATCACTAATTCACCCTCTCCATCACTAATTTGCCCTCTCCATCACTAATTCGCCCTCCAAAAATGCGCCCATCTACCACTATGCTTAATTGTTGAGCGTGTCCCCTCTCTAGCAGATCCATCAGTGCCCTCCATCAAAAATCATTTATCCCTTGTTGAAAGCACCCTCACACTTCCAGATCAATTAGTATCAGAGCAAGTTCTGTCCTTAGGACCAAAACTTAATCCACTAGATTCAAAAAAAAAAAATTGGGTCTTCATATTTCTCCTCACGCTTTTGCTCGGAGCATTACATTCACCCTTCTCAAGGTTACTCTCACACCCTCCTCAAGGTCTATTCAGTGTTGTTGACCATGTCGCCTCAACGAGAGGCCTCTAGTGAGGAATCCAACGCAAATACATCAATTCCAGTTGAAGACTTGGTGTTGGCTCTCCAAGAACTGATTTGACTCCAACAACAATGACCTCCAGCGCCCATGCAGCTAGACATCCGCTTTCAGTTACCCAAGTTCACCAGCCAAATGAATGGAGAGACGGTCGATTCTTGGATCCATGGCCTCTCCACTTATTTCAAAAACTTGCCTGAGATGGAAGAGGCCACCAAATTGCAAATAGACAGCCTTCAACTAGAAGGAATCGCACAAACTTGGTGGTAGACACACTTGGACAACTCGGAATTGATCGTAGATATTGGTACACCATATTCCCCGACAAATGGCCACATTGCGTCGTGGGATACGTTCTGTCAGGCATTGAGGGAATTCTTCTACCCTCCATGCTATCTTTAGAATTTTCTCTCCAAGTGGTTACAACTCCGTCAATTTTCCAATCAATCGGCTCAAGGATACATCGATGTCTTCTGCAAGTTGTGCATCCAGCTACATGTCAGCGAACCAGACAAGGTATTAATAATTAAGTTTAATTCTAGTTTATTGTTACCTCTCCGGCGGGAGGTAGATATTTTTTACAGCGCTTCTCTGGACAAGGCTTTCTTACGGGCCTTGGTCATAGAAAGAAAGGTGTCTCCTCACATTCGATATCTTCCAAATCGAACCCAGGATGATAACCCACCTCCTTCTCATTCTCAACCTTATCCTTCTTCCTTGTCGGCGACCAACAATGCAGTTTTGTGTAATTTTCACAAGACTAACTCCAATAACTCTGTCGACTATAGAGCCATTAAAAATAGCCACCCCCATCAGACCTTGCTTGCAAAGGCCACACCCACTAAGTTTCCAGAGAAACCAAAAGTCATCTCTCTCACCAACCCCACCACAGCCGACCCATCCCTCATTCTCATGACTACGCCAAAACCAGGTCACCCTAACGTTCCACTATTCACTCACAACTGCCAAATTAAAAATGAACTCGCCACTCTCATTCTGGAAAATGGCAGTTAAAAGAATCTGATATCGCAAGACTTAGTCCAACATCTACAACTCCCCACCACCCCACACCCTGTTCCATATCATCTTGGTTGGGTACAGTCCTCACATTACTATTTCTTGATGTTGCGTCGTCACTTCCGCCATTGGTCCTTTTTGTGACATTGTGATCTGGGACGTGTCACCATTAGATTGTGTTGATCTCCTTCTTGGTCTTCCTTACCAACAAGACCGACAAGCGGTGTATCACGCCAAGACTCATTAGTACCACCTTAAACAGCCTAGGTGCACCTATGTACTTACTTCATTGTCTATCACGTCACCGTTGTCGCAAACCAATACCACAGCCACTCACCATGTTACCAATACTAACAATGTCTCTCTGTGTTTGACTCGCCATTTTCAGCCTGAGAACCTCACTAATCAGACACCTCCCACATTACTCCATCTCCACCCGAAATTTACCAATGTCTCTCATTATTCCTCAAGGCGCCCACCCCCTTGAGCCCTTACTCCATCCATCGTTCTCATTCATGATGCATCATTACCTAAGGCTCCATCATCTCAACTAGTTACCCAAGACACTATCAAACATCCTCTAGTTATGGCTTACCATTCCCTCACACAAGCCACAATTAAATATCGCTATCCCTTATCATGGATTGCCTCTCAGTTTTCTCTTGGAGCGATGCGTAAACAGGGAGGTCACTCAGTGACTTACCACTCCAAGACCCTTTCCATAGCCAAATTTAATTACCACCACTACGCCAAATAATTCCACCTCTTGATGTCGGATTTGCAGAAGTGGAACCCTTACAACAAGGCCACGCACTCTTCCACAGACTTCTTACCTTTCGAGGTCTGTCTTGGATTTCAGTCTCTAGCACCCACAGAGATGCCTCTCATTTTTACTACGTCGATATCATCACATCAACACCGAGAACAATAGGTTGACCATAGTGGCATTCATAATTTATCATAGGAACACATTCCAGTCGCAACGTCCTTGCAAGTAACATCATGTTGCATACCTAGTCGGTAAACAATGCCAAACTCCATAGACAGGCCAAGTGGATGACAGTCGAGATAGTGCAGCGAAATTTCCCTCAATCGATGGCAGAAGCATGGATGCTTCCGGATCTAAACAAGGAGGAATTGGGCCACCAAGAAGGGCGTCCCCTTTCCTTGGCCAACTAGTATAAACTTTTATTGTAATTTGATCTCGCCATTCCGAGAAGCAAGGCATTTGAAAAGAATTGTCAGTGTCAGTCAGTCCCTTATTTGTAATAAATCATTTGCATGTCTAAGTAAATAATGGCGATGTCTAAAATAGTGAATAGTTAGTGGTGTCAGTAATCGCTACCAGAAATTTCTCTTGCCAGTCTGAAGGCGTAGAGAAATGCAGAAGAATAAAGTGACAATTACCGTTGTTGGATATTGCCTTGATTGTTTAAAAAGGGACATCATCCTCTAATAGGAATGATGAAGTTTTATTGAATCTTGTTTCTTTATCCTTCTTGTGTGTAACTTGTTTTTCGGTTTCTGAGAGTTATTGCGAGGTCATTTTTTTCGTTTTTTTGTTTGTGATTGTTGAGAGAGAGTGTGCACCAAAGGAACCGGTGCACATCTCTTTTTTGCTGTGCATACAAGTAATTTCCCCTCCATCACTACTTCTCCCTCCACCACTAATTCACCTCCTCCATCACCAATCTATTGTGAATACAAGCAATTCTCCCTCCATCACTAATTCACCCTCTCCATCACCAATTCGCCCTCCATCACTAATTCACCCTCTCCATCACTAATTCACCCTCCAGAAATATGCCATCCATCTAACACTATGCTTAATTGTTGAGCATGTCCCCTCTCTAGCAAATCCATTAGCGTGCTCCATCAAAAATCATTTATCCCTTGTTGAAAGCACCCTCACACTTCCAGATCAATCCTCCACAAAGGAAAGCTCACATGTAGGAGTAAATGAAGTTATCCTTCACAAGATAGGAAAAGCTTGGGGGTTGAACACAAAAAGTTCAGACTTTCAAGGACAAAGGGATGCAGACTCAATTGAGGTGAAATTTCTCCAGAGTCTCTTTGCTCTCAATGATGAATTCTATGTATTCAAGGCTTAGATATGGCTCAATTTATAGCCTCCAAATGGAATTGAAGGGTCAATTCAGAGTGTTTCCAATATATGGAAGGTCAAGGATCACAGATCTCGTGGCATGGCATGGAAACCCGATGCAATTTTAATTTTTTTTGCACCAAAACCGATGTACACTGGCTATAATGGAGCATCATGCATACATACGCAAGCTCTATAACTAGAAGGTCACATACTTGTACAAAAATGAGTATTTTAAGCTCTTGAGTGATAGAAAAAAGGGGAAATGAGGTCTATAGAGGGAAATAGAAGGTCATCAGAGCAAGAAGCATGGAGTGTGGAATTTTTTTCTATAACACCTTCCTAAAGATTGTTTTTCCTCAAGCAATGCCATCACAACCATATGATCAATAGGTTGAACCAAATTGAAATTGAGAATGATTTCAGGGTCCCAAACCATCCTGGAAGATATGAAGCACCCTTTGCTCAAAGCATTGTCTTGTTGGGTACTAGCACAAGCAACCACCCGAATACTACTGATAAGTAGAGCAATCATATACTGCAAAGACTAGGTTAACCCCTCAGAGAATTGCTCTTCCAAAGAACCACTCCAATGTACCATAGGAGTAAACGCCTGAAAGTAAAAACTATCTCTCTCATCTATATTAGTTGATGAATTGTCAAACCATGTAATCTGAGGGTTCCAAACTAATCTCGGAAAGGAAACACCATGTTGACACTACGCCACTCTGATAATAACGGTCTGACCATCGTACCTAGACTACATCCTCCTCTCTTGGAACCCCAAGCTGAAATACTTGTAAGGGTTGAAACCACTAACACAAGTCATATCCTACCATGGCATCTCAGTGAAGTCAAAGTCTGCAAATCCACTGTCGGACTCGATCCTGGGTATCGAAAAGAAAATATATCATGTTATATAGCATGCACCCCATCATCTCCGCTCAAAGTGTCCAAAAATGAAACGAACCAATCATATGAGTTTCTGGAACCCATATCCAAACTAGAAGTCCACTATGTCTCATACCAACCGACTCCAATTATGCAATACTGATCAACTATGTGCCTGCTAATCTATACAACTCTTGCCAAAATGTCCTGAGAGTTGTGTTGTCTTGATCATGGTCAATGTACTCAGGCAACCTATGGAGCCTAAGCGCCTCCCTAAAGAAACACTCTTCTATCTGTAGCGCCTCTTACTCTGATGAAGTCCCTGAAATGTAGTATGTTCCACACACCTCCGGTAGACCTATGTTGAAATCTATCGACACTCTTTCCCACCTCTCTCCTAAAATGAGTGTAGACTTCCATAATCACGTTGGATAATTATGCTTTGACTCATTATTCTTTCAATTCATGCACTCCCTCACATGTCTCCACACATCATCCTCGAGGCCCTTCCATGAGAACCTCTCTTTGATTTGCTCGTAAGTCTAGAAGTACCCAGGATGCCCTGCCAAGGGCGTATCATGCATAGCCCTCATGATCTCTTCCCTGAGTGTGGACTCAGGGACTAAGTATATGATATCTCTGTAGTAGATGATATCATCCACCACTTTGTACCTTTCGTCTTGAAAATGACCATCCATCAACTCGCATGCAAACCAATCCTTGGAATATTCCACCAGAAGGTGGGACTTCCAATCAACTGAAATCCCCATGAGCCAATCCAATATGTCATGGCTACAATATAAGACATATATCATGTCAAACTCCCTGTCACTGTCTTGATGATACCCTAATAGAAAATCAATCTCTCGAGAGTACATTGTCCCATGCTTGAATATTCTCTCCATCATGCATCGTGTTTCATCTAACTGTCTCAAATTATCCTCCCATGTCTTGTTGTGTATGAGGAGGTCATCAAAGAACACCAACATAAATCCTTGTAGCTACAATTTGAAGATGGAGTTTATGCGAGACTAAAAGGTGGCAAGTATGTTGGTTAACCCCAATGGCATGACCAAGAACTCATAGTGCCCATAATTCCACCAGGAAGTAGTTTGGTAATATCTCAATCGAAGATAAATCTTCAAGGGATATGTTTCTTTATGAAGCTCATCTATCAACTTCTTGCCCCTAGATAACGCAAAATCAATGATATGTTCAAAGTCCCTATCAAAAGTCTCTCTGAAGGAATCATCCCACAATCCCATATCGATGTGTCCACGTCCTCAATATATCCATTTCCACAATAAGTGTGTCCACATACCTCCATGATGTATGGTCTGAAAGGTATATGCTCAACTCCCCCATACAAATTTGAATGCTCCTCATGCTCGACCCTCACAAGAAGCTCCTCTATCAAACCATAAGTACCACTAACATCCTCAGGTGTCCCGACTACCATAGATGACTGAAATGATGAAGAATGTGCCAAAATCAACTCCATATGAAGTTCATGTGTAAGCTTCTCAACTTTCTCTTCACCATCCCTCATGCATAACTCCCTAGAAGTTAGATCAGCATCCAAAGACAAAACATCCAGCATCAAATCTTGATTGTGTTTGAGTGCTAACACACCCTCATCATGCGCATCCAAAAATTTAACCTGTGATTTTGTCAAACTTCCATCCTGAAGTGAGGTCTTCGCTTCACCAACTGATAATTATGGCTTCAACCACTCTTGAGGCTCTGTTGTTAGATTCTTTTGATATTCCTGAAAGGCTTGTAAAAAAAAATTCATGAATTCCTGATATATTCCCATATTTCTAAGTCACCAAATGTACCAAAACAATCTGAAAATGTTCTTTGTGGTTTACCCCTCAGGCTAAAAGGAAAACACACTCGGATACGATTGTAATGTCCCACCTACTGTTGTTATGATATTTGGTTTACCATTGATAAATTTTGGTGGTTTCTTGGTTTATATATTTTGTCAAACACTTTGACTAGATATCCCAAACTCATTGTAGTAACCTCAATTATGTTGCAGATAAGTTTAATAAATGTTTTGGGTGAGTAATTTATTCAAACAGTTTGTTGTCACCCCAAGTTTTGTTGTCAAAACCCACTTTTGGTTGTTGTAGGTTTACTGCCAGTGTAGGACTCTCATCAAACACTTTATAAGCATACCCAATCCCCCTGTTACATCCCTTACTATTGTTGTTATAAGAATGTGTTTGTTGGTTTATGTTGCAGTGTAATTTCCAATGGATAAATGAAGTGTTGAGGCCAAATAAAACATACAAATCACATACTAATAGAAACAACAATGTGGTAATTGATTAGTGTTTAAACACATTGTTGCTACAGCAAGAAAACACAAGCCAAAACTACCCAACTTTGTTATTATATCAATCTGAACCTTTATACAATAAAAACTCACAAGTTTGGTCTTTAAACGTGCTTGCAACTGATAATTGTAATGGTTGGGTGAATAAGTAAGAATCTGGGTCTCAGATATTTGCATAAATGCCCCTCCAAACCCTCAATTTGCTACTCCAAGAGAATCAGATCCTCTCCACAGTTAGATTTCTTGGATCCTAAAGAAAATGGTGAAACCTTCACACATATTTGGTCTGCATATCGAAAATCGACCTCTCCTTAACTAATTTGGATGCCAAAGGGAATGACATTCCCTCCAAAGATGAATACGGCCCCCTTCCACATGCACTCAGCCTCCACAATAGGGAATCGACCCCCTCTGTAAGGAATACGGCCCAACAAGTGAGAGAGTTCATCCACAAGGAAATCGACCTCCAATGAAATGGATTCGATTGTCACAATAAAGGATCTTTCCCTCCAACAGTGATTACACTGCCAAACAATGTTGATTTGACCTCTATGAAGATAATTTTCCCAAGCAACAATAAAAATTGGGTTACACGAATGGAACTCGACCCTACCCAAGCAATACGCTGCACCTGTGAGAGATTCGGCCTCCAATTAAAGAATAAACTCCATGCAAGTAGAAAAACACCCTTCTACAAACAAATCGATTTTTCCCAAGGCGACTTGGCTCTCTCAACTCAAAATAACTTTTGCAAATAGATGAGATGGTTCCCTTCAGATTCAATCTGTTGCAAATAGGAAAAATTGTCTCCTCCAACAAATGCATAAGGAAGATCTAAATGATCCTCCTCACTAATGGCTAGAGTGGAATATTCCACCATCAAAACCAATCCAAACTAGGGTTTCCTCCAAACCCCAAAGGCTCCAAGAGCTCTCCAACCCAAATCAAAAATAATCATCAACATAATGAGAAAAAATGAGTCACTATCTCTTCTTTATACCTCTTTCACATTTTTTCCCTTCATGTGACTTTTTAGTTTATCTTTAATATTTTCTCCTTAAATCACTTTATTAATTTAATAAACCTTTTTACTCCAAAAAGTGATTTATTTGACTTTAAAACATTCCCAACCACTGAAAGTCACTTTTTCATCATCTTAACATTTAGAGTTTTTCCTCCCAATTCCAAAGAGCTATTACACTAAGGTACCTCTCTTAGATCATTTATTAAAATGACACCCATAGTAAATTCCATTAATTAATGCTCAATAATACTCCCAAATTACGGGAACGGTTTAAATGCAACGGAATCAAAATCTAATTGTGCAAGAATGATCCTTATGATGAAAAATGATAAGCGGGCCTCTGAAAGCATCAAATAGCTCCTCTAAACCGCCTAAGCTCACCGGTGACATTAAATTACCCCTTTGATCATGTTAACACAAACCCATAAAGTCATCTCCAACTACAGAGCAAGGGAACCCGAAAATGGGGACATTACAAAAATCTACATTGATCAAGAAAGAAGAGCGGCATTGGTCCTTGCAAGACTACACATGTTCCATTCAGATATACCAAGAAGAATGATTTATTTATTTAAATGTGTTTTTCTTTGGAATTAATGTGCTTTTGTCGCCCTTCATCTCTACATATATTTACACAACACACATATATTTACACAACACCCTGAATATCATTCACTGCATTGAATTATTTTCTTTATGTTTAGCATCCCATCGGTCGCGTCCTCTACTTTTCTATTATCGAGGAAGTAAATCATTTTACTATCATACTTTACACACGATTGAAATGTAGAGGAGCAACCATCCTCCCTAAATGTAGAGGAGCAACCATCCTTCCTCTAGTTGGAGATTATAGCTCTCGATAAATCATCGAAAGGAGCTTGTTCAACCTACCCATGAGCAACCTTGGTTCAGATCTATCTCGAGTATGGCCATTTAGATCTATCTCAGGTACAATCATTAAGCAAAGAAAACATGGGAGAGTGCATGTTTTCATTTGTTTTAGTATAAATTCTTGAAAATCTATAGGATGATTTCTTTTAAAACCTATGTTTATGCATAGAAAACATGAGAAAGTGAGAAGCATAGAAAACATGAGAAAGTGAGAAAAAACATTGCAGGTTTACATTATTCTTACTTTAATTCTTGAAATTTTATTTTCATTTTTTTTAATCTTAACTTCTTGAAAATTTATTTGACATTTATTTTTTAAAGACTACTTTTATGGATAGAAGACATGAGATAATGCGAGCTTTGGTTTGTTTTACTTTAAATTCTTGAACATTTATACATTTTTCTTTGGAAAAACCATGTTTAAATAACAGGAGAGGTTTTTTTTTTGTTTTTCTATATTTATGCTTATACCAGAGAGAATGACAATTTTGGTTAGGTTTAATCTAATTAAATGATTGAAATTTTATCCTATCTTTATTCTCAGAAAACATCAGAGTGTGTAGGTATTCTTTCAATTTATTTACATATACTTCGTAAAGTCTACAGAGATATACATACCCTACCCCTCTGAATTTAAACTTGTAACCTCTTAGAAGGATATATATATATATATATATATATATATATATATATATATATATATATATATATATATATATATATATATATATATATATTATTTACATTTTTTCATTTATTTTATTATAGAGATGTTATTTTATTTCGTTTATATTTATATTCAAACATTTCATTATATTTTTAAACTGGATTTGCAAACTGAATTATAATTTTTTCATTTATTTTGTTATGGAGATATTATTTACTATATTTCTTCTCTATTTATATTTATATTCAGACATTTCATTATATTTTTAAACTAGATTTGCAAATTGAATTATACAGTACATAAAAAAAAATCAATGTGCATTACTATAATACACTTTATATTTACTCAATGCATATAATTACTTACATACCGACTTTATTATTCGTTGTTTTGAAAACTTACCAAAAATAGAAACACATAAGCTAGAGATGCATGGATTAAAATATAAAGTACATTTAAAAAAAATAGTGTTCTTTAGTGTAATTCATTTTATATTTAGTTATTGCATTTTTTTTTTGGGAAAAAAATTTTTATATTCCAAAATATATATACATGTTATTGTCTAGAGAACTGGTCATTAACTCTCAAACGATAAGAGACTTAGACTATTCATACTAACTTGGCATTACCACTTTTTGTTGACTATACAAGAGTTATACCTTAAACTAGGTATCTAAAGTAAACTCACTGCATATACTTACTTACATACACAATTTAATATAGAAATCGACTTTTATCAATTCTTTCAAAACTTATCATAAGCATATCGAGAATACTTACTTTCAAAACTTATCAATGTATATTAATTCATACTCTCTTTTTTTTAATTCACATGCTAGATTCTATTAATTTTTCAAATATAGGCAAAAATTTCTTGTTATTGGCTTACTACTTGGAAAACTAGACTAGCAACAAAGTAGCAGGTTATCAGTCCATAGATAATGTTTGAAGTTTGTCCAAAAATCTTTAAAATCTAGAGACCCAATATAAGCGCTTAGATAAAAGTTGAAAGGATCAACATGCCCATTTTTTCTACTAGCAAACATTCAACAAAAAAAAACTTAAGAGGTACCCATCATCAGAGAGCAAGAGGCTCCGCTTCAGTGCCCTAGATATTATCTTCCTGGACGTTTCCTTGACCGAATTGCATATTACGAGCAGAGAATGGTGTTGTCGGATTGTTGGAGGAGGGGGGAAGATGGGAGAGAATTTCTTGGATCATCACATGGAGGTCGTCGAGCTACAGTTGAATGGTGTTATAGGAATCCTCTCTTGTTTGGAGCATATGTCTCATGAAGGTTTTAATGTTCTAGTAAAGCTCTATTGTCTTCCAGTACCGGGTCTCCCTCACTCTAGTAGTTCCCACATCTGGAACCCAATGAATCGTGGTCTCTGCAACCTCTGAATATGTCGTCATATCCCTCTCCAAGATGACCTTGGCTTCAACTTTGTCTAAATTTCATTGGAAACATTGAGGAGTGTTGCTATGGTAGTTGATTGTTGCATTATATGCCTCTTGCTGCACCCAAGAGACGGGGTGATCTTTGTCGCCTTGACATGAGGATGAAGTAGCTGGGACGCCAGAGTCTTGACGGTATCCTCTAGGATAGCCTTGACGAGGAGTCATAATGGCTCGAACGATAGCACAAAGAGTAGGATGATATAATAGTGAGAGAAGAGGATTTGGGTTCCAATCACCAGCTACATACCTTTGATTTCTAAATAGGTTTGGAATCTCAATTATTGGAGGATCCTGAGATTGTTGTGTTGTTATTGAACCTCTTCTTTGCCTGGATTCCATCGTTTGCAATGCAAGGTTCTTCATGAGTAAGTTTGAGCATGGGTAGAGAATGTTGAGACTCGGCTGAAGGACGTTGAGTTATGAGCAGTTAATTCCTCCTCTAAGTGGCTAGGCTGACTATACGTGAGCTCGTGCATGTTGTTAGTTTACATGTGGGAGCCCACCTGGCTCATCGTCCTGGATCTCTCGAAAGTGTTATTGAGCATTGAAAGAGGATGAAGAATGTCGACAAGAGGTTCCTCGAAAGTCCCAAGATCTTGGCTAGGAGGTGGAGCCAATTGAATGGCATTAAATCCATCCTCAGGGATGGGGCTCCCTAGGGTTTGCATCCCTAACACCCCATACAAGGATTGGCGATACAACAAGGCAATGGTTGCATCGTTGGTGTGAAAACGATCCTTCATGTGGGGAATCCAAGGTCCATCCCAATAGTCTTTCGTTTATTGGATGCTCTCATTTTCCAACCAATCTACTAGCCTGTTGGATGATGGACAAACGTGACTGGGAATGAGCATAGGGATGGAGTGAATGATGTGATGGATTTTCTCCAAGATGGATTCCAAGCATCGATTGTTGGATATTTTTTAGATTGGAGAGCCTTGTTGTGTATTATTTGGGAATCGTCCTCATCCGTGAGCTTGGAGAAGCCGTGTTCTTTGGATATTCTTAACCCTTCTTCCAGGGCGTGGAGCTCTACAACATTATTGTTGTTGACGCTTAGCTTTCCTGCATAACTTCATATGATGAGACCTTGCTCATCTCTGAAAGAATTGTTGAATCCTTCTTTTCTTGGGTTTCCTTTGGAGGCCTCGTCGAAATTGAGTTTTATGAAACCCGAAGGAGGACAGGACCAACTGGAAGGGGGGGTAGACCTGAAATGAGAGTGAGAGTGGAAGAGAGTGGCTAGGTTGTTGTTGATATTGAGGGATTTTAGAATATTTTTTTCACGAGATTTTAATTTCCCGTCCTCCTCCTGCCAAGGCCGAGAAAGGATGGTTTCCTGGATAGATTTGACAATTTTTCTCCATACCTTGGAGGGGGAGATAAATTCCAGCTTAAAAATCCTTTTGTTATTTCCCAAGTCAAGAATTTGGGGAGGATTGTCCAGGCTCTGTTCGCAATAGGGTTTTGTGGGACGGAGAGAGATCAAATTTCAATGGTGGCTTGAATGGACTGTCTGTTGCAGCCAGATCTACAGAAGAGAAGATCCAAGTGAGCCTAAGTGCCTCTGTGAAGGGGCAAGCGTTGAATAAGTGCTCGACAACTTCTTCTTGAGAAAGGAAAAGGGGTAATGAGAAGTCCCTGAAAAGCCTCTTTTGCATAGATTGTCCTAGGTGAGAGATTTGTTAAGGATTAGCATCCATAGGAAGGTGAAGACTTTCGACCAAATATTTTTCTTCCATAAGCATTCCGAGATGACGGTCTTCGGTAACTTGTAGTGCTTGGTTGTGATGGAATAATCTTATTTTATGGAAAATGAACCTATAGTAGAGTTACACCAATGAAGACAGTTCATGTGGTGTGAGGTTCTGATCTTTCAGTTGTTGAGGTCCTCCAAGAATATGTCGAGGGTGGTTTTATATAGCACCCCAGATAACCGATATTTGGGAAGTCATCTGCACCATTGAAGTTGGTTTTCCTCATTAGTCCAATATTGGGCAACCAGAGTTTTGTTTTGTCGGATCATCATTGCTTTGATGCTTTTTAGAGACCCTTGATCTATCCATCGGGGTTGTTGTTTCCATGCATCCTCCCAAAATAGGGCTTCTTATCCATTTTTTATTTCCCAAAAGCTATTTTCTTGAATCAAATGACAGTTTTTCCATGTTATGTTCCAAATGTTGGAGCTTATTGAAGCAATTCTCATTCAAATGATCTGGCTCACTTGCAGGTTCTTTGCATACTTATTTTTCCAAAGCCTAACCCATTGAGTTTGTGGGTTGGTTAGCCAACGCCACCAAATTTTCGCTCCAAGGGTTTGGATCAAAGTCTCTGGGTTGCGAATACCAAACTCTCTTTTAGATTTTGGAAGGAAGACTATTTCCAAAGAAACCAAGGCCCATTTATTTTTATTCTTTGAACTTCCCCAAAGGAATGAGCGGTGAATATTTCTGATGGCTTTGAGAATAAATTTAGGGAAGATAGAACTGAGAAGCAATAGTCTGGCATTGCTTGGAGGACCAACTTGATGAGAAAGAGGCGATTGGATATGTTGAGGGAGAGAAGGGACCAATTATCAAGTTTTCTAGCCATTCCAGAAAAGAGATCTTCCCAAGCAATTTTCTTTAAGGATTTTTCGACCAGAGGAATGCCAAGGTATTTAGAGGGGAGCTTACTTTGTTGATAGCATAGGATACTAGTCAAATGATGTTGGATTGGCTGCGGGGTATTAAAGAAAAAGAGCTGAGATTTTTCTTGATTGATTGTCATTCCAGAGGCTTTTGAAAAGTCTTGGAGAACTTGTTTGATGTGGAGAGCTTCTTTGACCATTGGTATGGCCATTAGCATTGTTTCATCCATGAATTGTTGATGAGTAGTAGGTTTTTCTTCACCATGGAGGGAGAGAGGCATTTCCAGTCCCCTTACTTAATTGTTTCTCTAATATTCCTACCCAGTCCTTTCGACATGAGGATGAAGAGAAAAGGCGAGAGAGGATCTCCTTGGCGAATGTCACGAGAGGGAGAGAAAGTTGGCGAGGGTGAACCATTAACCAGTATTGAAAAAGGGAAGAAGTAATCAAAGACATTATCCATTGAATCCAGTCCAAATAGAATCCAAAATCTAAAAGAGTGTGATGAATATAATCCCAACTAAGGTTGTTGAAATCCTTAGAAAGGTCAAGTTTAATAAGCATACCTAGTTTCTTGGAGGAATCTAGGGAGTGGGTAAGTTAATGGGTTAAGATTATGTTGTCTAGGATTTTTTGTCCTTCTACATAACTTGATTTTTCATGGGAAATTAGGGAAGAAAGGAGAGGCTTAAGTATGCTTGCAATTATTTTAGAGATGAGCTTGTAGATGACATTGCACAGGGCTATCGGTCGGAATTTGTTTAGGTTTTCTACTTTATCCTCTTTGGGGATAAGAGTGAGAAAAGTGGCATTGAGGACCGAGAGGAATTTTCTAAATTTGTGCGAGTCTTCCACGACTTCCAGGACATCCTGCTTCATCACAGGCCAACAAGCGTGGAAAAAATCAGTAGTAAAACTATTTGGGCCTAGATATTTACCTTTGGGAATTTCCATGATGGCTTGTTCGACCTCCTCCATGGTCATTTTCCTCAGCAAAGCTTCATTGAGTTCTATTGTGAGGATTTTTGGAAGATGTTGGGTTATTTTCTTGATCGCCTCTTGTCTATTATGTTGGGGTTCCTTCATTAACGTGTTATAATATTGAATTAGTTATGATTATATTTCTTGGTGGTTGCAAAGCTTGTACCCCTAAGCATCCTCAAAGAAGTGATTATGTTTTGGTGACATCGTTGGAGCATAGAGTTATGGAAAATTTGGAATTCCTTTCTCCCTCCTTTATCCACTGAACTCTGGATTTTTGATGCCAGAGAGTTTCCTCTTGTTTTTCTCTGATAGAGATCTGTGCATTGAGGGAGGATTCTTCTTCTATGAGATCTTGGGATCATACATTGATGATCATGAGTTGTTGAATCTACTTCATCCTTTCTAAGGGTTGATTTGTTTCCTTAAAAATATCTTCAAATTATGTTTTGTTCCATTCCTTTAGTTGTTGCTTGAGGTTCTTTAGGCATTGTTGGAATCTGAACATATGGGAGACTGAGGAGACTTCATCAACTTTCCACCAGGTTGGGAAATTGGAGAGGAAAGAGGGGTGATTTAGCCAGAAGGATTCAAAATGGAAAGGGTGATTTTTCGAGTTGGATTGAATAGCAATGTGGAGGCGGATGGGCCAGTGATCAGAACCATGAAAGGGAAGGATGGATGCTTCAATTGTGAAGTTTTTGTGAATAAGGGATTCTGATATAAGGTAACGATCTAGGAAGGAGGAAATTTGGTGAACTCCTTTGCGGTGTTTGTTCCAGGTAAATATGACTTTAACAATTTCCCATTCAACCAATCTTAGATCGTTAATAGTTTCCTTAAAGAGATCTGAGTCAGGCTCAAGGAGATTTAGGCCTCCCTATTTTTCTGAGAGAGAGGAAATAATATTGAAGTCTTCACCCAGAACTCAAGGTTGGTCAGTGAAAAGAGGACTTAAGAAGGTCAAGGAGTGGAGGAAGTCTAGTTTTTGTGGAGGACTTGGAGGCTATACACATTTGTGATATAACCTATTTGATCAGAGCCCATAGGTTGAAATTTGACATAGATTGAGCGGCGAGTGGGGAGCAAATGGGAGAGGGTGATTTCAGAAGGATAACAAAGGATGGCCAGACCACCCAAGGCTCCATCTGCTTCCACTGTGATTGAGTGGAAACCTCACCAACATTTTGAAACAATTTTCTCAAGGATTTCAGAGGCACATTTGATTTCTTGGATAAACATAATGGAGTATTTTTTCTGCAGAAATTAAGGCCTTCAACACTCTATGTTTACTTGGGCCATTAAGGCATCTAAAATTCCAAGAGGTTATTATCACTGGGAAGGTTGGGTTTGGGTGGAAAATTTCTTCGCCATGCTCTTAATCCTTCTTGAGTTGAGAAGTAATTCACCCAATTCTTGGAGAAGATGCTTGTTGGAAGGTCGACCTCTTTTTTTATTGTCTTTTGGTAGTTTAATTGGTTTTTTGCTTTAAGAATTCTTGATACAAAGATAATATGAGGAAGATTGCTTACCTTTTTTAGTTGTTGTTGTTTTTTCCTTTTTTTTTATTTCATGAGAGCGCTTTACAGGAGTTTGATTTGCTTTTTCGGGATGGAGTGTTCCTTTTTTCTTTCACAAACTGCAACGATGCTCTACGGATCTAGATCTTCGAGCTCTATATCTTCAAGGTCTTCTGGATCTAGTTTGGATAGGTCAATTGAGGTCATAGTTGCATCCTAGTCTTGAGAGAGGGGATCTTTATTTATGGGGTTGGCTTGTTGGGGATGAATGGAGTTCGAATCTAGGTTGGGGGGATTATCTAGGTGGTTCTCAATAGGAGTTTGTTGAATGAGATTCTCCTGTTCGGAAATGCTCGCGAGTGAACCAAAGATATTATTGGTGTGGGGCCCTTTAGGATTGGGCTAGATAAGGGTTTTCCTTAGAATATTGTGTTTGGAAGGGACTTTTTAGAAGTTGTCTTCATCCTTGTCTAGCTGGGATTTAGCTTGGTCATATTGTTTATTCAGGGGGAAATCCATGAAGAGATGTCCATGCATGTGACATTTACGACACCTGAAGGGAATGTGCTCGTAGTCTAGCGTCTGAATCTGGTCATTGTTCCAGTATTTGAGGCAGATTGAGGCCGGTAACACATTTGAATCATTCAAGTAAACACAAATTATGGCGTAAGAGGTATAGCATCCTTGCTGTGTGGCGTATGCTAATTGAAAAAAGGATCCAAGAGTTTTTCCTATCTCTTCCAAGATCTCTGGGTGTCAGTATTCCTGCGGATGAGAGTAGATCCTAATCCAAACTAGAGTTTCACTAAAGTCTTCCTTATCCGAACTAAAATTTTCTTTCCATAGGCACATGTATAGTCCAGTCGAATTGAAAAAGTATGGGCTACCTTGGAAGATTCTTTCTCTATCATCGACTTTGTTAAACACTACAGTAAAGAAGCCTTTGGAGCCTAATTTAAGTGAGACATCTCCTTTTGGCTTCCAGTGGGTTTGATCCACTAGAGGAGAGATAGTTTGGAAGGCCAAAGGCCCATGAATTTGCAAATCGGGCATGATATTTCATGTATTGAATGTCCTAGCCAAGAATTGGAGATTGTATTTCGTATTGCGGGATCTCTGTTATTTGCAGAATACATGTTGAAGAATTCCTTTTCTCTGGGATCAAGTAAGTTTGTTCATGGGAAGTCAAGGACTCTGAGCTGAGCTGAGATTCCTTCTACTATTCAACTTCCAATGGATAGGGAGAGTTAGAAGGTGCAAGGGTGGGTGCAGAGTTGGTGATGGGGGAGGAGCAGCTACTACCATCCACTACAGTACGATAGGAGGGGCAAGCTCCTCCTTGAATGGAGGTTTCCATATCTAGGTCAGGTTCGAAGGAAAGGGATCATAGCAGGTTGCAGAAAAATCTTTAAAATAATAAATTCCTTGTCTTAATTCATACTCGTATTAATGGTTCAATTACTATTTATATATTTTACTCTTATGTTTTAGTTTCATTAAATTGACATTTGGCTTCTATTTCCAATTATATTAATGTTTTTAATAAATTTATGTTTCTATGTTTTACTCTTTTGTTTTAATCTTCATCTCAATAGTTCTATTTGTCTTGATATAAATGGTTATATTAATCGTTGTTATAATTTATTATTCTATTTATGGTTTTATGTTTTAGTCTTTATTATAAAATGGTTCAATCAATTCTGCACATTTTTTCAGTGCAAGGAAATTTCTTCAAATGGTTATGGATCCAAGCATTTAGAGTTGTTTGTCATTTGAGATTTTGGAGTTGATATTTCTATGGCTTCCAATATCATTATTGATCATATCTCTAACTGTTTGTAAGCATTGCCAGACGGATGTTTTACAAACCCATTCTTTCTTATCACAATGCAATCGAATTTCCATCGATGAATTTGGATTTCTTAGTCTTATGTTCCATTATGAAAACAATTGTTTCCTTGGATAATATCTTAATCAAAATGGTCGCATATCTCATTTTCTTATATTATATATTGATTCAAGATACAGAGTAGAGTGTACATTTGGATAAATGATTTTTCTATCTTTACCAACAGAGTGCTCGCATTGCAACAATAATTTTGTGATGAATATATTTACCAGGGCCTTTAAAAATTTAGGGTGTATATGGATTGGAGACTGGGGTTTCTTTTCACTACTGGAAAAAGTGAGCGCCAGAAAATATGACTGGATTATTTTTAAACATGTTTATAAAATAATGCAGTTAAAGTTTTACATTTGCAGCAACCTTGATAGGGTGTGGAGAAGGACAAAACTTATTTATAGTGATACTACACCCCCAAAAGAGGCATTGTTCTATAAAAGAAAAATATTTTGGTTGTATTTAGACAAAGATTATGAAGATTTCCCTCAATATGGGTACACAATCTATTGGTTGGATGTTTTAAAAAATCAATGAGGTTTTCATTTGTTCCAATCACTGATATATGATGTATGTCGTTAGCATTATACAATAATCGAAATATATGTCTCATCAATGATGGTTACAACTCTATTTGGTCATTGGAAGAAGTAGAAAAATTCCAATTTTGTCAATGTTCTATTTATGGTTCTATGTTTTAGTCTTTATTATAAAATGGTTCAATTAATTCTGCACGTTTTTTCCAGTGCAAGGAAATTTCTTCAAATGGTTATGGATCCAAGCATTTGGAGTTCTTTTTCATTTGAGATTTTGGTGTTGATATATGGCTTCTGTTATTGGTATTGAACATATTTCAAATTATTTTTAAACACTGGAAGGATGTTTTACAAATCCATTCTTTCTTGACACAATGTAATAAAATTTCCATCAAGGAATTTGGATTTCTCAGTCCTTTGTTCCATTATAAAAACAATTGTTTCCTTGGAGAATACCTTAATCAAAATAGTCGCATATCTCATTTTCTTGTGTCATTTATTGATTCAAGATAAATAGTAGAGTGTACAGTTGGATCCATGATTTTTCTATCTTTACCAACAGAATGCATGATTTGCAACAATTATTTTGTGATGAATCTATTTACCAAGGCATTTAAAAATATAGGGTGTATATGGGTTGGAGACTGGGGTTTCTTTTCACCACTGGAAAAATTGAGTGCCAAAAAATATGACTGGTTTGTTTTGAAACATGTTTATAAAATAATGTAGTTAAAGTTTTACATTTGCAGTAGCCTTCATAGGGTGTGGAGAAAGACAAAACTTCCTTATGGTGGCACTACTCCCCAAAGGAGGTAGTGTTCTATAAAAGTAAAATGTTTTGGTTGTATTTAGACAAATATTATGAAGATTACCCTAAATATGGATACACAATCTATTGGTTGGATGTTTTAAAAGCCCAATGGGGTTTTTCATTTGTTCCAATCACTGGCATACGATGTATGTCATTAGCATTATACAATAACCGACTGATATGTCTCATCAATGATGGTTCCACCTCTGTTTGGTCAATTAAAGAAGTAGAAAATTTCCAATTTGGTCAATGTTCTATTTATGGTTCTATGTTTTAGCCTTTATTAATAAATGGTTCAATTAAATCTACATCTTTTTTTCAATGCAAGGAAATTTCTTCAAACAGATATGGATCCAAACAGTTGGAGTTGTTTTTCATTTGAGATTTTGGAGTTTATGTTTCTATGGATTTGATTATCGATATTGATAAGATTTCAAATTGTTTGTAAACACTAGAAGGATGTTTTACAAACCCATTATTTCTTGTCACAATCGATCAAATTTCCATCAATGAATTTGGATTTATCAGTCTTTTGTTCCATTATGAAAACAATTTTTTCCTTGGAGAATACTATAATCAAAATGGTCATATATCTCGTTTTCTTGTGCCATTTATTTATTCAATACACATAGTAGAGTGTATATTTGGATACATGATCTTGTTATCTTTACCCATAGAATGCTCACATTGTAAAAATTATTGTGTGATGAATCTATTTACCAAGGCCTTTAAAAATATAGGGTGTATATGGGTTGGAGAATGGGGTTTCTTTTCACTACTGGAAAAAGTGAGTGCAAGAAAATATGACTGGGTTGTTTTGAAACGTGTTTATAAAACAATGAAGTCATTTTTTTACATTTGCATTAGCCTTGATGGGGTGTGGAGTAGGACAAAACTTCTTTATGGTGGCACTACACCCCCAAAGGAGGTAATGTTCTATAAAAGTAAAATGTTTTGGTTGTATTAGGAAAAAGACTATGAAGATTACCCCCAATATGGGTACACAATCTATTGCTTGGATGTTTTAAAAAATCAATAGGGTTTTTCATTTGTTCCAATCACTGAAATATGATGTATGTCATTAACATTATACAATAATCAGTTGATATGTCTCATCAATGATGGTTCATGTTTGGTCAATTGAAGAAGTAGAAAAATTCAAATTTGGTTAACTCTGTTTTCAATGAAGAATAGACTATTTTTAGGATGACTGAGGATTTAAATGGAATTTGTTGCAAGACCTTTCTACAAATATAAATAACAAAATTTGGAAATATTTCTATTTTCGAATCACTAGTTCACTATTAGTTAACTGGAGCTAGTTCTATTTGAGACTTTCCATTTTTAGACCATCACTAATATGCATGCATGCATTCCTAAGAATAACTCATTGGTTGTTCGCTTTTATTAATTATGGAATGTTTTGCCCTATATGAGTGTGTATCACTCATTCATTCATTGTATTCGATCATTGATTAGCTCACTGGCGTAGTGTGAATATATTTTCTCATTCCTCCATATTGAATCTCTAATCCTTTTCTTGATAAGCTTTGTTTGTACTTGCTTTAGCTAGGTCTCATGTGTAGGCTTCTATGAAACATTGACATTATATAAGAGCCAAGTTGCTTGGAGCAAGCCAGACAAACCAAAGAAGAGGGAAATCAAAGTTTTGATGAGTGTAATATGTGTATATGAGCAGTGTCATACCCTCTCTCTGTTAAAAGGTGCTACAGTCACACGCACACTTACGGAATTAAAATTTATGTGAAGTGTCACACCCTCCCTTCTTAATTTTCCTTAGTGTTGCACCCTTTGAACAACTAGAGTGTGACACTTAGGCCAATGTCACACTATATCCTTAAGTAGGGTGCGACACCCTTGAAAAATTCCTTTTTCTGCAGTGATTTCTCAGTTTTTCACTTGCTAATTGAGAGTAATTATTTAGGGTTTTTCAGCACCAGTAAGAGGGATGGATACGAAACCAATTCTTCAGTCAAATTTGGTGATAATTCTCACATCGTACAATTATTTTGAATGGAGTTCGAAGGCATAATTTCAACTCAAAAGGAAAGGATTGTACAATTTGACGATGGTGACATAATCATAACCTACAATAGTGTTTGAGAAGACCAGATGGATGAACCATAAGGATGAGGCCATAGGACTTCTTCTTGAATTAATTTCAGTTGATTTATGGTTTCATGTTCTCGCATGCAAGGCTCCAAACGAGATCAGGAACACCTTGGAAAGTCCTCCCTTCTACCTCAGAAAACTCGAAGGAAATGATTTGCTCCCTGAGAGAGTGGCTAGCTAATGAGATAAGCTTGCTCTCAGAGGTGGAAGCATGGAAAAAGGAGTCACCAGGAGGCAGCCATGAAGGAAGGCGCACTGGTTATTCTTCAGAAACCCTAAAAACGAAATTGTCATGAATGTAAAATGCAAACTCAGAAAAGAAAACAACCAAGACACATAGCTTCAGAAGAAAAGGTAAGAATGCTTTATTTTAGTCCCGGTTCACCTTATATACCAAGGGAACCATTTATTTTACATATATTTAATTCATCATCAAAAGGTGAAGAAGTTTTGTGCCTAGGTGATTTACTTGTGCGCCCTAGGTGGGCATTCCCCTAGGTGGCCTCCTTGGCCCAATTCCTCCTTGTTTAGATATGGAAGYGTCCTGGCTTCCATGAGAATATGTGGAAACTTGTTGTGCAATACATCAGTTGTGATCCACTTTGCCTGAGCTAGAGTTTGGCCTTGGCGGGCTACCAGATATGAAGTGTAAGTCTGGTGTCTTCTAAAGCGACTTCGAGTGTCCAATATAGTGTCTTTGGCCAATGGGAGTTGGAAATCAGGAATGTTGTCCACTCGATGAGTGATGGTGACTGGTTCTTCCAAGAGGGAAGGCTCAAACAAATTTAAGTGATTTACATTAATGACATTGTGGATTCCGAGTTGTGGTGGCAGATCCAACCTATATGCATTTTCTCCAATCTTGTCGAGTATTGTATACGGACCATATCTGATTGGCAGAAGCTTTTGATGGTAGCCTTTGAAGCGCTTCTTATCCAAGTGTAACCAGACTTGATCCCCTGGTTGAAAGGCCATGAAGGTTCTTTGTTTGTCATGGCGTTGCTTGGCATGATCTTGGGCTGCTTTGAGTGATGATGTGACTGCATTGTGGCGTTGTGAAATTTGTTGGAGAAATCATTGAGCTGACAGTTGTTCCTGCTGTTGATGGAAGGTACCTTCAGGAGCCCAAGTGAGTGGAAGCTCAATTGGAGATGTTGGTTGGAAGCCCAAGCAAACTTCAAAAGGGGAACAGCTTGTAGAAGAATGTGTTGCCTTGTTGTAGCTATGTTGGAGAATGTGTAAGTAATTGTCCCATTGTTTGTTGTGCCCAAAGTGAATTCGGAGAGCATGCACCAAGACTCTATTGACAACCTCTGTTTGGCCATCCATTTGAGGATGGAATGCAGTAGAAAACTTGAGGTGGCACCCCAATAGCGCCCATACGAAAATCAAAGGGTGGTGGTCGGTATGTAGAATGGTTTCTTTACCCAACAAATAATGCCTCCATTGTTTGAGTGCTTGCACCAGACTATAAAATTCCTTGTCATAGGCACTATAATTTCTCTTTGCCTCGGACAGGGTTTCATAGTGGTAAGCAATGGGGTGTCCTCCTTGTTTAAGTACGGCACAAATAGCATCTTGTGAGGCATCAGACTCAATCTCAAAGGGTTGGGAGAGGTCTGGCAGATGTAAAACAGGGGATGAGCAGAGGGCGTCTTTGAGCTGAGCAAAGTGAGTAGTTTCTTCTTTGGTCCAGATAAATGTAGAAGAAGTATTTGAGAGCTGATGCAAAGGTCAAGAAATATTTGAAAAAGAGGGAATGAACTTACGATAGAAATTTATGCCACCCAAAAAGATTTTCAACTCCTTAGTTGAAGAAGGTAGAGGCCATTGTTTCAATGCTTGGATGTGAGCTGGATCTGGTTGAATACCCTCTGAGCTGACCATAAAGCCGAGATAGGGGACTGAATTCTAACCAAAATATGATTTCTTCTCTTTGAATTGCAACTTATGTTCTTGGAGAATTTGGAGAACTTGTCGGACATGTTGCATGTGAGTGTCCCATGTCCGACTGAAGATGAGAATGTCATATAAGTAGATGACCACAAATCAACCCAAATGTGCTCTGAATATGTCATTGATGAGCCTCATGAAAGTGGTTGGGGCATTGGTGAGACCGAAAGGCATGCCTTTCCACTCAAAAAGACCAAATTTCGTCTTGAACGTTGTTTTCCAAACATCATCTGGGTTCAATCGAACTTGATGGTAGCCGTCTATCAAATCCAATTTAGTAAACCACTTAGCTCCTTGGAGGGTGTCGAGTAGTTCCTCAATCCGGGGAAGGGGGTTAACGGTTTTTTATTGTGGCTTTTTTCAAGGCTCGGTAATCAGTGACAAGGTGCATTTCTGAGGTATCTCGTTTAGGGATGACAAAGGCGGCAGAAGCACAGGGAGAAGATGAAGGTTGGATGTGGCTAGAGTTGATGAGGTTGGTCAGTTGTATTTCCATTTCCTTTGTTTCTGTTGGGGCCAACCGGTAAGTAGGGGCATTAGGTAAGGCATATCCGGGGATGAGATGAATGGAATGGTCAATGTGGCAGGAGGGGGGAAGTCCCTCTGGAGGTTGAAATACCTCTGCGAACTCATGGAGGAGGGGAGTCGTAGTTTTAGGAACAGGGTGCATTGTATTGTTTGGTGTTATTGGGCACACCAAATAGAGAGAGACACATCGGTTTAAGTGTACATGTGGGATTTGTTCTTTGGTAGAAGGGGGTTTGGGTTTTGTTGCAGTTAAGATATAAGTGTGGCCTTCTTTGGTAATTTTGTACTGGTGGGATTTGGCTAGATAGATAGCATTTCTTTGGGTTTGGTATGGGATATCAAGCAGCAAATCCACACAATCCAAGGGGGAGACATCACAGAGGACAATATCTTTGAATTGGCCTATGGCGAAAGTGACCAGACAATGCTTGGAAACTAGGAAGTGAGGGCCATCCTTTTGGACCCATCCAAGTTGATAGGGTTGTGGATGTGGAGTGGTGACAAGATTAAGGCGGTTGACAACGGCTTGAGACACTAAATTTTTCTGGCTTCCATTGTCCATAATCAGTAAAGCCAAGGCGTTTTTGATTTGGCAGTTATGGGTGAAGAGGGGTTGGGTGGATACATTCGAATCTTCCTGTGTCATTAGAATCAATGAGGGATCTACTTCTGTGGGATAGTCCAGAGGAACTTCTTCAGTATATTCTACTTGGGAAGCCGCAATGAGCTCAGTGAGTAGAGTTTTGTTGGTTTTTAGATTTTGGAGGATTCGACAATCTGATGAATTGTGTGAAGTAGTTTTGTGGAATGAGCACCAGGGTGTCCTTGTAGTTGTATTGGGTGTGGGGTTTTGAGTCCGAGGAGGTGGAAAGCGAGCTGAGGGATGGGAGCTGGATGGTTGAGAGGCAAGGGGGTTGGTGTAAGGGTGGGACTGAGGAATACGACCTCTAGGAGCGAATTTCCTTTCTATAGCCAAAGATCTCTGAAATGTTTTATCTAAAGTTGGATTTTCAAACAGCTCTTCTTCTCGACATAATTGAATTAATAAACTAGCCACAAATTTTAATATGAGTACCTCTTCCGGATCTGGAACATGAAGTACGAGGCACATCTTGCAGAAGAATTCTATGTAGCCTTGAACTCCTTGTGAAGGGAGTTGTCGAAGTTGGTGACATTTGATCCATAAGGATTGCACATACCCAGGTGGGTAGAAGCGATTTCTCAAAGCTTCGGAAAGTCGAGCCCAGGTTTTGATGTGTTGCGAAGTAGAGGATTTTGAAGCATCCCCAATCTCTATCACAAATGTAGTCTTCTCTTGCTCTATATCCCACCAAGTTTGTGCCAGTCCTTCTAATTGCAATGCGACAATCTGGAGTTTTCTTTCCTCGGTAAGGCCTGGACATGTATTGAAATAGGTGGATAGGCTACGGATCCAAGAATCCACCATTTCATCATTCATTTTCCCAGCAAGCTTGGGTAGTTGGATTCGAGTGTCCAACCGAAATGGATCTGGATTGTTTTTTTGTTTCATTCTGAGCAGCTCATTGAGGACGGAGGCAAGATCTTGGACGGGATTTGATGTGTTGGAATCTGAGTCGACTTCCAAAGGATATTTGCGTGGAGGCATTGTGAGGCCAACTGAAGAGAAAAGGCACCCCTAGGTTGCAATGTTGAACAGAGGACTCAAAAACCCTGAGGCAATGGAGCTTGAACTGGTCTAGAGGGAGAGATATGTATTGTTTTAGATCTGTAGAGCTCCTCTCTGTGGAAATGGATATGTGGGCGCCCTTGGGGCTTATGAGATCTGTGGATCTTCTTGCATAAAATGGAAACCCTGGAATGGGCAAACTCTGGATTATTTCATGAAAACCCAAAAAAAAAAATTGGCTCAATCTTCAAGATCGAAATCTTTTCCATGGATCTTGAGGCTCTGATACCAATTGATATGCCCAAGAAGGTGATCTATAGGAGAAGGTGACCACGCAAACCATAGCTCGACTTATGACCAAAAACTCTCCTCAGGGGTGCAAATTTGAACAGGGGTGCACCATTAGTTTGGGTGACCAAGCAAATGGGGATCCAGACTGGGGTGATCTGAGAGTGGCCAAGAGGTTTTGGCGATCTTAGATTGACCTCCGGGGATTAGTGGGAGAAGCCCAGTGCAGCCATGGAAGAGGGCGCACTCACTTCATTCCCACAAAGAAGAAACTAGTAAGGGCGCAAACCCTAGTTGGTGCGCCCTCCCTTCTGCCTCAGAAAACTCGAAGGAAATGATTTGCTCCATGAGAGAGTGGCTAGCTAATGAGATAATCTTGATCTCAGAGGTGGAAGCATGGAAAACGGAGTCACCAGGAGGCAACCATGAAGGAAGGCGCATTGGTTATTCTTCAGAAACCCTAAAAACGAAATTGTCGTGAATGTAAAATGCAAACTCAGAAAAGAAAACAACCAAGACACATAACTTCATAAGAAAAGGTAAGAATGCTTTATTTTAGCCCCGTTTCACCTTATATACCAAGGGAACCATTTATTTTACATATATTTAATTCATCATCAAAAGGTGAAGAAGTGTTGCGCCTAGGAGATTGACTTATGTTCCCTAGGTGGCCTCCTTGGCCCAATCTCTTTGAAAAGCAAGATGAGATGAGACATCATGTGCTTGAGGTAGAGTTGAATACCTTAGATCTTAAAAGTTTTGATAATATACAATATTTCTTTACCAAGTTTAAATATTTGATATTGAGCTTGGCATCTTGTGGTATTGATAAGTCTAAACAAGTGGACCAACTTATTCTAACAATATTGGCTAAGCTAGGACCAGAATATGTTGTCTATGTCTCCACTTTCCATTCTGACAGATATCTCTTGGGATCAAAGTGGAAGATGCCTACCATGGAGCAGTTCATTGATTCTCTCACACATGAGTAGGATAAACTCATTCAGATGGGTCTAATTGAGGAACCCAAAGCACATGCACTCACCATGCAAGATGGAAAAGGGTCATCCAATAAAAAAATCCAAACATGAATAAAAAGAGGGATATTCAAATCCCTTCAAGGATTCTTTAGGTTCCAAAGACTCTTTAAATTCCAAAGAGAAGAAGAAGAAGAAGGGAAAGTAGTTCACTTATTGAAATAAACCAAATTATGAAGAATCCACATGCATGAAGAAGCAAATTGATCTTATGGCACAGGTACTTCAAAATAAAAACCTCGGAAACGTCATTCTTGAAGGAGCCAAGAAGAAGAATAAGGAAGAAGATCGTACTCCTAAGAAAGGTAATCATCATGCTCTTGTTGCAATTAATTTCTCATATGATTCATGGATTATAGATTCTAGCGCATCACATCATATGGCAGTGAAAGAGGAAGTCTTTATTTCTTTGAGTTCATTCACAAGACCCCATATTCTCATGGGGGATGATACTCTAGTAGCAATAACAAGAGAGGGAAGAGTGGAACTCCCTAATGGCAGTTTTGAGAATGTTTTACATGTTCCAAAGATTTCTATAAATATGCTCTCAGTTTATCAGATCACTCAAACAGGTAAAAAGGTTAAATTTACATCAGATTAATTTTTTGTACTTAACATGCATGACAATTCCATTATTGCAATTAGTGAGGTAGATCACAAATCATGGTTGTATAAATTCACTAAGTTTGTTGACCATGACTCCTCTTTACTACTTACACATGTTGATTATAGTAGTAGGGTATGGCATGAGAGATTTGGTCATTTAAACTTTAGGTACATGCAGTGACTTTCCAAGCAAGGAATGATCAAAGGCTTGCCAGACATTCACTTTTCTGAAGGGGTTTTTGAAGGATGCATTCTTGGAAAGCATCCTAAAGAGAAGTTTGAAAAGGGGAAGGCAAAGAGAGCCTACTCTTCCTTGGAGCTTGTTCACAGTGATTTCATGGGTCCATTTCCACATCCATCCATCAGCAAAGCAAGGTATGTCCTCACATTTATTGATGATTGCTCATGTTATACTTGAGTTTATTTTCTAAGGAAAAAGTCTGAAGTTTTTTACCATCTCAAGGACTTCAAAGCTATAGTAGAGACACGGACTATGAAGAAGATCAAGATCCTTTGTACAGATAATAGGGGGGAGTATATCAACAAATATTTTCAAAATCTATGTCGTGAGACTGGTATCCAGTTGCAACATACAATTCCATACACTCCACAACATAATGGATTTGTTGAAAGGAAGAACAGATCTCTCAAGGAGATGACCAGTTGCATGTTGGATGTGAGGTCTCTTCCTTCCAATCTTTGGGCCGAGGCACTTAACTGTTATGCTTACATATAGAGAAGATCTCATCATAGATCTATTGAGGATATGACACCTTTTGAGGCTTGGATAGATGACAAGCCAGATGTCACAAACTTATGCATCTTTGGATCTCACGCATGGGCCCATATTCCTTCTGAAAATAGGAAAGCATTATATCCATAGAGCACACCTTGCATCTTTGTGGGATATCCAGATGGTGTGAAGGGGTACAACTTTATTGATCCCTCTATAGATCGTCTCATCATTGAGTGCAGTGTTCAATTTGGGGAGAGTCATTTTCATGCACCACCAGTGCAACATGCATATACTCTTTTGCTTCCATCGGTTCCATACATCAGAGATGATGATTCCATACACTCGGATGCTACATATTCAGACTCGGATTTAGAGGATTATGTACATGGAGTTGAGAAGGTAGTATATCCAGATGAGTAGCCAGTGCCAGAGCTTCAACAGATTCCCAAGTGGGTACAACCCACACTTCAGGGAGCAGGAGACCTTGCACAGAATCGATCTCAGCATGAAGAGCCTTCTCATGTACTCTCATCTTCTGAGCCATCAATTCCCATGCATTGTTATATGCTTCAATCTTCTGATCCACGGATCTACAATGAGGCTATGGGAAATCCATTATGGGAAGCAATCATGCAGGAGGAGTATGGCTCACTTCTAGAGAATTGGACTTGGGATCTGGTTCCACTTCCACCAGGGAGGAAACTTGTCAGAGGCAAATGGGTCTATAGGACCAAGAGAGAAACATATGGTTAGGTGAGCAGGTATGATCCGGATTATTTTCGGTACGAAATGAGATCGGAGATATAATAAAGAAATGCACAGAGATATTGCAAGAGAGACAACAATATAACAGAGATATAGCGGAAATAACAAGAGTCACAGATATACAGTAATACACGATTTCTAGTAATGAAATAAATGTACAGAGACTGTAAAATACAGAGTGAAGGACTCGCTAGAATGGTGGTAGCTTATCTCCGAGAAGAGATGTGACGGCTACTCGCATCCGTGAGAAGATGATTACAATGAGGCTCTAAAGGCCCTTTTACAATAACCAGGAATGCCAAAAGTCCTAAACATCCAAAAACCTAACCTTGGGAGATGAAGCGCCAAAAGTCATGTGGGCCCCGTTTGGGTAAGTTGGTGCATCAACTTCCCGGGGTCGTAACTTTTGCATACGATCTTTGTTTTAGGCGTATGATAGCTCGTTGGAAAGATCTATCCAAGGCCTACAATGCTCGAGACAAAATGGCATCGTTAGAAGCCATTTTGCGACAGAAACATACCCAAAAAAACATCATTTAGGGCCTCAAAATGGCCCCGGAAGTTCAGGACCCGAAAAAAACTGCTAAAAATAGTAAATTGCCAAAATGGCCAGAAAACTGTTTTGAGCCATTTGGAAAAGGTGGGTGGCCCCCGATATCCACCTGGATCAATCCTCCCTCCTTAGGAAGCAATGGTCTCCATTGCGTTGAGTTCCCGGGGGATAGGGAAAAGCATTTGTTGAATCTGCATCTTGGTGAGCTGCTTGTCTTGCTGGAGAAGTCACGCTGCTTAGTTTGTGGAAATCTGTCACGAACCTGTGGCTGGAAGGTTTGGACCTTTTTAACCAGTCTGACTATTTTAGATGACTGTGTGCAGAAGGAATCTTCGTGCTTTGTTGCAACCTTGTCGACCTGCTTCTGTTGGATAGAAGGTGCTTTGGCCGAAACTGTGGTGGCTGCAGTATCCTTCTGTTCACCCTTTGAACAGATTGTGGAGAAGATGAATTTTCTAGTATGAGATACTACCTTGCAACACTGTT
>ML788236.1:415636-495161 GCA_009831015.1 Picea engelmannii
TCTAGGGCATCTGCATCTATTTGACCTTCAAATACGGGAATATCAAAATTAACCTGTACCTTGAAAGGCGAGGTGCCTCCAAAGTGGTCGCTTGATGAAGATGCGCCTGATGCTATCGGTAGGCGTTGAAGGATGTGGGAAAAGTTCTCCATCATTTCGTCCCTTTGTCGCGTGAGAGCTTGCTCAAGCAACAGACTGATAGGATCGTCTGCTCCGTCATTTTTCTTTTCTTCCGCCATTGAGGGTTTCTTGTGTGTGCGAGAGTGATTTTCCTCAAGAGAGACAAGCTCGAGACCCAACTTGCTATACTCGGACCTCATCGGGGACATGCACTGAAAAACGATCAAGAGCAGCCTGCTCTGATACCACTGATCCGGATTATTTTCGGTACGAAATGAGATCGGAGATATAATAAAGAAATGCACAGAGATATTGCAAGAGAGACAACAATATAACAGAGATATAGCGGAAATAACAAGAGTCACAGATATACAATAATACACGATTTCTATTAATGAAATAAATGTACAGAGACTGTAAAATACAGAGTGAAAGACTCGCTAGAATGGTGGTAGCTTATCTCCGAGAAGAGATGTGACGGCTACTCGCATCCGTGAGAAGATGATTACAATGAGGCTCTGAAGGCCCTTTTACAATAACCAGGAATGCCAAAAGTCCTAAACATCCAAAAACCTAACCTTGGGAGATGAAGTGCCAAAAGTCATGTGGGCCCCGTTTGGGTAAGTTGGTGCATCAACTTCCCGGGGTCGTAACTTTTGCATACGATCTCCGTTTTAGGCGTATGATAGCTCGTTGGAAAGATCTATCCAAGGCCTACAATGTTCAAGACAAAATGGCATCATTAGATGCCATTTTGTGACAGAAACATACCCAAAAAAACATCGTTTAGGGCCTCAAAATGGCCCCGGAAGTTCAGGACCCGAAAAAAACTGCTAAAAATAGTAAATTGCCAAAATGGCCAGAAAACTGTTTTGAGCCATTTGGAAAAGGTGGGTGGCCCCCGATATCCACCTGGATCAAGGTACGAGGCACAACTAGTTACAAAAGGATTTCACTAGATTCATTGGATAGATTATGACAAGACCTTTTCTCTTATAACAAATATGGAATCCATTCGCTTGGTTCTATCCATTACAGCAGCCAAAGGATGGGAAGTTCACCAGATGGATGTGAAGAATGTTTTTCTTCACGGTGATCTTTCAGGGGATATCTACATGTAGCAGCCACTGGGGTTCATTCAGAACTCATCTTTAGTATGCAAGCTAGAGAATTCACTCTATGGACTCAAGAATGCACCTAGAGCATGGTATGAAAATATGGATTCTTATCTGCTTTCACATGATTTTGTTAAATTTAAATCTGATTGCAATGTTTACATGTTGAGGACTACTTACTCTTTTATGATTTTAGTACTCTATGTTGATGATATTTTCATCACTGGTAGCTCTGCTTCATCCATTGCTATCGTCAAATATATTTTGCACGACATGTTCTCTATGACGGACATGGGTCCACTTCACTTCTTTCTTGGTCTTGAGATTTGTCAGGATGTTTCAGGCATCAAAATTTCTCAGGATAAGTATGCCATGGATCTTCTGGATAGATTCCACATGACAGACTATAAGTCTGCACCTACACCCTTCTTATCTGGGATCGGGCTTGAGGATGGCAGGGATACACCATTAGTGGACAACAATTTGTATTGATAGTTGGTGGGGAGTCTTCTATATATCACCCACACCCATCCAGACATCTCATATGCAGTAGGAGCAGTTTCTAGATACATGCAGGAGCCCCATGATCTGCCCTGGAAGGCTACCAAGCGCATCCTCAGATATGTTGAGGGCACCATGAGTTATGGGATTCACTATGCAGTTGATTGTGCATTGGATCTCATATGTTTCATGGATTTAGATTGGGTTGGTGATGGCATAGATCGCAAGTCCACTTCATGGTACACTCTCAGTTTAGGTTCAGGCCCTATTTGTTGGTCAAGTAAGAAGCAATCAACCATTGCTTTATCTTCTACAGAGGCCAAGTACAGAGGAGTATTCAACTGTGTCAATTAGGCACTTTGGCTTCAACACTTCCTTATCGATCTTGGTATTTAGTTTCACTGTCCAACTGTCATACGGTGTGACAATCATAGTACACTGAGATTTTGCAAAGATCCATTACAACGACAGTGAACCAAATACATTGAGGTCCACATGCATTTCATCAGAGATCTAGTACATGACAGGAGCATTGATCAATAGTTCTATCCTTCCTCTGAGAAGACTATCGACATCTTCACCGAGACCTTCACTGGACTGAAGTTTCAGACTTTGCGGGATCGTCTTGGAGTGAAGAACACAGTTTCCTAGCAAGTGCCTTTTCTTATTTTGATGCATTGTCTTTTGAGGGGGAGGTTTGCTCCCATGTGGTTTTCCCTCTTTCCTCATTTTTTTGTTCAGTGTTCATTAGTTGCATTGTACATGAGTACCTAATTTGGCCTAGTTGTCATGACTCGTTTTTTATTACTCCATAGTGATGTTCAGGGGGGGTGTTGGAAATATTTCTATTTTCGACTCACTAATTCACTATTAGTTAACTGGAGCTAGTTCTATTTTAGACTTTCCATTTTTAGACCATCACTATTCTACATGCATGCATTCTTAAGAAGAGCTCATTGGTTGTTCGCTTTTCTTAATTAGGAATGTTCCTCCCTATATGAGTGTGCATGGCTCATTCATTCATTGTATTCAATCATTGATTATCTCATTGGAGTAGTGTGAATATATTTTCTCATTCTTACATATTGAATCTATCATCCTTTTCTTGATAAGCTTTGTTTGTATTTGCTTTAGCTAGGTCTCATGTGTAGGTTTCTATGAAACATTGACAACAAATTCCCTCGTTATCTTTTGTTTAGAATAGTTCATGGGATAGTACTTATGTGCACTTACAACAAATTTCCATTCATGTTTTTTGATTTGATGATTGGCTTTTGTATCCTTGCAACTATCGATAATGTATCCAACCAACAAAAATATGAGTTCTAGATTTTGTTGCTTGAGAATTGCAATGATATGATTGAAAGTGGAAATTTGTTTCCACTTGTTCCAAATACGGACTTTGTTGATGACATTCCACCATTGGGTATAGCTATGATGTCTTAGGTTATTAGGTTTGATAAAATTTGTTGACAAATATTTGATACTATATACTTTAAAATCTTTTTGGTCTCTATGATAATGTATTTTAATTGGAATTGTATATATGGTTCAAATATGTTATAGTTGTTATTAAATTTTTTATATTCAAATTTATATTTTTATACTATATACTTTCAAATCATTGTTATGGTTATACAGTTATTGCAATTTTGCTTCAGTCTCTTATTCCATTTTTTTTTTCAATTTATTGTTCACATCACTTACTATATATTGCATTATGTATGAAAAAGTTATTGATTTGGTGTATTACTATTTCCATAATTTGTGATTCTCTATATGAATGGAATTCATATTACTATGGTAATGTTATAAATATGTTATTATTTATATGTACTTGTAGAAATGTCAAGTGAAGGCACAAGTAAGTGTACTACCAAACACAATCGATTGTTGGCATGATGTGAGAGGGATAATGAACTTCGTCATTTACGCTATCAACAAAATAAATGAATGTAGAAGAGTTGAATATCGTAGAAGAACCACATAAATTACTATTCAAAACGATGTTCCCAATAGTCGTAAGTAATATCATCCAAAGAAAATTTCCTATAAATGTTTCATTCCTAGAATATTTTCCTAATCCAAATATTTATACTATTATGTAATCTCCTAACAACATTCACTTTATTGGAGAAATGTCTCGTGTTCTAGAAGATCATCATATACATAGCCTAGCTTCAAATGACAACCTCAAGACTTATACAAATGCAAATGAAAGTTTCGAGCATGGAGCAAGTGCGCAAAACATCCATGCTAGAGTTACTGATGTCATTCTACAAATATTGCCATCTACCGATGTGCATGATAGTAATTTTCTTGCTCGTTTGCTTGATAATTTGCAACATCATGTTGATAACATTGGATCTACCTTTCATCGCCCTCATTATCAAAAAAATGTTGCCCCACCAACAAAATCAATAATTCCACATACCATTTCACTTGGAACAACAAAGGTATTTCAACCCTCATTCATCCTGAGTATAGTATAACTTGTTTCGTTATATTGATGACTTTAACCATGTTTTATTTTCTTCACTCAGGACATTATTCATTTGAATAAAGGTAGATAAATGAACTCCCTACATCTTGCAGCAACTCATGTTACAAGTGAATGGGAACCATCGCATAACCTTCCTTCAAATCTACATGTACCACCTAATTGGTAAGCTAATTTTAATGTCGTATGTATTTGATTTTCTATTCACTTTTACATTTATACTCCTCATTTTACAAACTTAGATGGACATTAAAGTTTATAATCTTTTATGACTAGGACATCATTCAATGTAATCAGGTTAGAGAAATGCAATCCATAAATTCAAGGGAAATAATTATTGGAAGTAACAAGCCCAATCTTCCTATTGCAAATTTGGGTAGGCCCTCTAACATTGTTGAAGATGAAGTAGATTTTAGAGGACATTTTACTCTTCCAAATGGTGCTCAACGTGATCCCATGGTAGAGCACACATTTATTTTGATCCCAACATGATTGCAAATCATAAAAAGAAAATTGAGCGAACATAGATAACCTCTCAATTGTACAAATGTGCCATGTTTTCCAAGAATCATATCCTGGAATCCAAGTTTTGAGAGGGTCTGAAGGACCTATTTGTAAAAGGTGTAAGCAGGAGCGAGGTTCCCATCATTTCTCTCAATGGAATCACATGGATCCTAGTGAGAAACCTCATGTTCTAAGAGTACTTACCCAAGTTGAAGAGATGTTAATAGCACATGTAAATCCTATATTGCAAGTGACACATGCTCATGGTGGGAAATACAAATATAGTGGCCACACAATCAACTTTCCATAACATATTTCTATGATTGCAAGAAATCTTCCATGACGTGTTGAAGATATTGACTTCCTAATTATGAGAAGACGTGGTGCCCAATCTAAATATTATGAATGTTATGTCAAGAGATCACAGGTGTTGGATGCATTGTGTTACAAAATTCAAATGGATAAATATTTTCAAGATGTTCGAATTGACATGGAATCAATTGTTGTTCTCCTTAGAAAACCAATAGATGCGTCAACTAGGCTCAAATTTTGATTGTGATATTGAAGAAATAGATAACAATGTTGTTGACATTCAAGGGTTTCTCATTGATCATTTTCACTCTCATCCTTCATATTTTGTTACTCACATACTCAATGAACAGAGAGAAGTGGAATAAATAAGAACATTTATTGAAAATGTTTATTCTTCACCTATTAAGCCAATGGACTGGTCAGATATTGGTTCATCTCCAATCAATGGATATAATACAGAAGGGATACTAGACATGAAATTCCCCACATTATTCCCCACTAGTTAGGTTGATTGGTTGTATCAACGTATTTGTAACATTCAACTTCATGAATATGGATTGCATCTACTTAGATACTTTGATCAGAGATTTGGAATCCATTATTGCTTTCGATATTTCTTATTGAACATGATAATGCAACATCAAATCCAAGCCACTACTACATTATTTGCAAAGAAGAATATACATGATAACTCCCCTACAACAATTAAAGACTTGGGTCAACAACTCTCAGATTTACCTGATAACAAGTTAGTTGAGCATCCATTTTGGTTCTTCTCTTAGGGGCACAAGGGCCTATTAAACAAAGTATCGTACTGAAACTACTCACATGATTACTCAGTTGGGTTGTCCAACTTTGTTTTTTACTTTGAGTGCCACTGACACAAAGTGGCCAAACTTACATAGCCTCATGCCAATAAATGAAAATTATCATGGTTTAAATGAACTTCGTATAAAAATTGAGAATGTTATCAGGTACCCCCATATTGTTTCCATGTTTATGCACCATAGATTCAATATCTTTCAGGAAGAAGTCATCCAAAAATATCTTAGAGCTAAAGACTTTTGGTACAGGTTCATGTTGTCGTATTTATGCTATAGAATTTTGGTATTGATTCTTGTTGTTTTGTTTATGTTATATATATATATATATATATATATATATATATATATATATATATATATATATATATATATATATATATATATATATATTTGCTATATCTTATTTTTGTTTAGATATGAGTGGCAACATAGAGGTTTAACTCACATCTATGGTTTCTTATGGTTGTAAGGTGCTCCAAATATGGAAAGATTATATATATATATATATATATATATATTTGCTATATCTTATTTTTGTTTAGATATGAGTGGCAACATAGAGGTTTAACTCACATCTATGGTTTCTTATGGTTGTAAGGTGCTCCAAATATGGAAAGATTAGATTGGTCTAACCCTTCATACATGCATGTTGCAAATACATTATTTGATAGATATGTAACAACATGGAATCCACATGACATTCATTGTTGAAACATAATGGTTCCTCGAAGTGTAAATGATGATCCCTACCTATTGAATTGTGAATATATTTTTTCTTCCCATCCTCATGATGATTATAAGCATTTGTTCAACCATGTTCAAAGACATACTAAGTGCAATGGAGATTCTTGTTTGCACAAAAAAGGGCCTATTCCCACATGCCACTACAATGATCCATGGGAGTTTCGACATGAATCAATATTATTCATAGATGAGAAAGGGAGAAAGAAATATGAGCCAACACAGAATGATGATAGGCTAAATGTACATAATATATATCTTCTTACAATGTGGTGTGCTAATGTTGATTGTCAACCAATAGTTTCTCTTTCTAAGTATGCTACCAAATAAAATAAAAAAAGAGGTTGGAAAGTTATCAAGATATCCTAATTATAATTTCAAATTATGGTGGCTCTAAAGATCCTTCTTTATGTGCATACAGAAGCTTCATTGCATAAACACTTGTTGATCATGACGTTGGAGCATAAGAAACTTGACATATGTTACTAAATCTACCTCTTGTAGTTTGTAGTCAAAAATTGTTTTCCTTAAATGTTGGGCGAAATATTTTCAAGAAATTGTCAAAGGATGCCCAACAATTTTCATATTCCAATAGTTTTGTTGAAATATACTAATAGAGACCTGCTTTTATTGAACACTTGTCTATGATAGAAACAACAAGATCTTGGACCTTCTATGCCAAATGTAAGAAAGAGCCGTGGAAACATAGACATGTCAATGCCATTGTTAGAGTTTGGCCACAATTTTATTCTATTCCCAACAAGGCTCCAGAAGACTTTCAGACTTTTTGTTGGACTAATTTGATTTTTTATAAACCATTTTGTAGCATTCCCTTGGATATTGTCCTTTTAGGGAAAATAATGATTGAAAATTGGAGAAATTTTCGATATCAACCATGGCATGTTAATTGGGCCCCTTTCTCATTGAATAATGTTGAAGATGATGAAGATTCCCAAGAACAAGAAATCAATTTTGAAGAATGGAAACTTTTGTCTCACTTGATTCCTCCAAATAATGTCAATGTTTCTGACCTTCCCACTCTTGGTCGAAGGGAATTTAATATATGTTTTTATTAGGAGCAAAGAATAGTTGTGTAGAAGAGGCTATTTATTTTATAAGAAATGCCCAATCAAGGGGCGTTATTGTTGATAATCACCACACCACATCTGCATCTCCATCTTTCTTGGCAGAAAAACAACGACTTGCTTTTGAGATGATTTTACGACATTCGGTTGAATATGAAAGTCATGAACCTCTTCTAATGATTGTTTAAGGCATTACCAGCATTGACAAGTCTTTTCTTGTTCATTGTATTTCTCATGTTATTTCTACTTCATTAGCTATTGGAAATAGTCCTTTGCTTTTGCTCACTCCAACAATAATAGTTGCTTTTAATATACATGCAAAAACAATACAGTCAGCACTGAAAATTCATGTTAAGGATATGTGACTGCTACATGGGAAATCTCTAGCAATATTTCAAGAAGAAATGAGGCATATTCGATATATATTGATAGATGGAATGAGCTTTATAAGACCAAGGTTATTCATACAGATAGATTCTCGATTACGAGAAGCATTTCCAGAGAATAAATCTTCTCCTTTTGGTGGTAGGTCCATTATTTTTGTGGGTGACCTTGGTCAGTTACCTCCTGCAAAAGATAAGCCTTTGTATGCAGGTAATACAGTAGGGAAAGTTTTGTGGAAAAATTCAACATAATTTTCACTTTGAATACAATATTCCACTAGCAAGGAAATAATCTGAAACAATATTCTTTTTGTATACTCTTAATGAACATAAGAAATGCAAAATCCCTTCTTGATGATTGGGTGCTTCTTATGTGGTGAGTTGATATGAGTTTACCTCCTATGGAAAGAGTTTATTTAATTGAGGACTTCACTTGTTCCCAACAAATAATTTGATCACCTTGCATAACAAGCAAATGTTGAAATCATTAAATTCTTAAATTGCATGATGTGTCGTTGAGCATACATGACAAACATAAATTGTTGGTGTTGATGATGATTAGTTGGAATGTAAAGTTTTGTTATGTGCTAGTCAACGTGTCATGTTGACATGTAACTTGTGGGTTGAATTTGTCTTAGTGAATGGTGCTCTTGGTTACATTTAGAATATATTCTATATGCCTGGCTCTAAGCCCCCTCGACTTCTAATGTTCACAACTATTATTTTTGATAAGTACATCGGTGTTCCATTTGATATAATAAATCCAAACATTGTACTAATCACACTAGTTATAAGAGGAAATCGTAAACAAATGCCTCTAAAGATGGCATGGGCCCTTACTATACACAGATCACAGGGGTTGGATTTAGAACGTGCAACAATTGATATTGGGAACACATAGCAGTAGGGGTTGACCTTCACATCCATATCAGGGGTCAAATCAATAGATGGTTTACACATATCACCACCTTTCTCTTTTCAACGTTATTCCAATATGAGAAACAATGCATATGTTACAATTATAATGAAAGAAGAGCAATGATTAAAGTCCATATCATTATAACATTCATTGTAAATATTTTGAGTTTGCATAGAATGTATATGCTTTGTTCATTTTATTGTCCTTTGAAACTACTTTTTTTTGTAATAATCCTTTCATAACTTTTGTAACATCATTGAGGCATTCATCATATCCATATTACTATTTGGAAAAAAAAATTACATCATTTATCAAGAGGGTCAATTTATCTATTTTAGTGGGAGTGTTCATTGTACCTTTGTTTACTACTAACCACTATTCCACACTTTAAACATTCAAATAATAAATTCTTTATTTTTTTTATAATGCAATTAGTTTTGCTTGCTGCATAATTTATATGGGAGGAAGAAAAAATGTTGTATTCATAGATGAATTATATTGATCTTTGGGCTGATAATTTAGGGGAATAAATTTTTCTCCTTATGTTAGTCATATTTTTTTTCCTTCTATTATTCATATTTTTCTCCTCCATGCTATATATTTTTCTTAATTTGATTTTTTTGACATATTATGGACAACAAACATTTTTGGAAGTTTATTTTCGTTCTACCATAAATCACTATGCAAGAAGATTTTTTTTCTCCCATACAAAATAATATACATGTGTACCTTTGTTTGCACACTTTTAAACATTCAATTAAAAATAATATTTTTTTATAATAATAATAAGAACAATCTAATTTTATGGTCGCAATCAAGTCAGACACCAAATTGGTGTATGAGACCCCCTTGTTTGTAGGACAAGGGACCCCCTCCGCACATCAATTTAACTACTAAAGTCTATGAAGGTATACATACCCTACCCTCCTCTAGATTTGAATGTGTGACCTCTTAGGAGGAAACACATGTTCTTAACCACTATGCCCACTTAGTTTTGCTTTCAAAAATTTTTATAAGGGAAGAAGAAAATGTTGTATTCATACATGAATTCTACCGATCTTTGAGCTCATAATTTGTGGGAATGAATTTTTTTCTTTTGTTATTCTTATTTTTCTCATCCACACTAAATCTTTTTCTTTATTTGTGCTTTTTTTTTACATAATTGATGAAACTATCTTGAAGTTTATTTTGTCTATACATGAAATCACTGTGTAAGAATAATTTCTTATAGACATACAAAATATTATCAATATCAAAATTGGATCTCCAACCCACCTATTTGATGAGACCTTGTATTATTTATCTAAGTTGAAGGCAATGATCCAATAATTTCAGTATGTTTGTGACAGGGAGGCTGGTAAAAAGCTTGGGAGAGAATGGATCCAAAGGAAAAGGGGTCGCAAAGTAAAAGTAGATGTTAATTAGTGTTGTTTTTGTTTGGTTACACTTTAGAATATGTTACGATATGTTTATCATTTAAGGGATTTTTACAACTATTGGCTTTTGGAAACTAGATTTTATCTGGTTAAAACAAAAATATTTTTTGAAATGAAATTCATTTTTGTTTTAAACGTGTCGACCACGATTATATCTTTTGCTACTATGCAAAATGTCATGGAGTGAAAAGAACAAAAATAAATTGAACTTTGGTATTTGGTACTTTTTAGACTCTTCATTCAAATATTATTCTTTGTAATATATATATATATATATATATATATATATATATATATATATATATATATATATATATATATATATATATATATATATATATATATATATATATATATATATATATATATATATATATATTATTCTTCATTTTTAAATATTGGTATTTTTTCTAAATAGTTTTTCAATTTTACATATTTTGGAAATGTTCACAACAAATTCAACCTTTATCACTTTTAAAATGTTGTCGTTTTCATTCCATTCAAGTTAATCATGTTATTAGTTCCCGTCTAAAGGCCATGAGCATGGACTATAGCGATGAGTTCATCGTTGACTTGATATTAGTTTAGAGTTGACTTCAAAAAATTTCAGAAATTATAATGTTTAACTTAGAAAGTTTGTATTCATATATTTTAAAATAAAAAATATATATATGTGTTAAAATTTTATTGATTAATAAGTTTAAAGTGTTATTGCAGGCTTCACTTCTTCCAATATTTTAATTAATGTTTAGTTCACTTCTGCAAACTGCCACCACCGTACCATCGATTGTTATTTCCGGATCTTCGTTCACGAATCTGAAGGCGGTTTCCTCTCCTTACTGTTGACGGGGAAATCTGAGACGAAGGGCAGTTCCAGCCAAATAAGAGAATTTCACAACAGTTTCGCTCAAAACTCCCTTGCCTTCCTGGTTTAAAGAATCATTTTCTCTCAGAACATCTTTTCCTATAACCTTGTTTCCATCTGGAACACTAATTTCTCCATTTACCCTGTTTTCATCCCGAACCCTAATTTCTCCATTTACCATTTTTTCATCCCGTACACTAATTTCTCCATTTTCCCTATTTTCATCATTCACCCTGCTTTCAATATCACATTCTTGAGCTTCGTTAACAACATGAAACCCATTTTGGCGGGGAGCATCTTTGGCTTCAGTTTTCTGCACAATGCAAGGGTGAGGTCGACGTCTTTTATGGTTGATAACATAAGGAGATGCGGTAAAAGACAAAGAAACGTAAGGAATGGCGGTAGTTTGCGACGTAGTGTACAGATTCGGTGAAGCAAAAGCTGGAAGGGGGGTCACCTTTCCTTCTTTTGACAGATTATTTTGTTCTTTATCAGAAAGAGGCTTGTCACTAACACTGGGTCCTATCAATCTATCCAATGCAAAGGCGGAAAATGTGGGCATTTCTGATTCTCGTTGCCTTCCTATTGAATTTTGCCTCCCAAGTCATCAAAAATGAAAAACAAATGATTCAAGGATTGAAATTTCTAAATCAGATCAGCGGAAATGAAATACTGGGCTTGATAAAGGCCGGTTTTATGGACAACTCCAGACGCAGGAATTGCAGAGGAAATATTTTCGATCTCAGGCCAAATGTCTCAGGCTCCGCCATTACTTGACTTAACTCAAATAAAGATTTATGTCGCAACCCACACAAACTAATAGATAATGATATCGATTTTCCCACACCCAGATCAGAATTTCAGAGTTTTCAAGCAGACAGTACGAATTTATGTTCGATGAACTAAATATTTGAAGTTCTAACACCCCCAATACAAATGCAATGGAATTCGATGAAGTTGTTGCACCTTTTATAGACTTTTATACAAAATTGACTGGCAATTGAATTCGGGTCATATCTGAGAAGAAAGAACGTGGAGCATTCAAATAGTTTGAAAAAGAAAGGGTCTTTCAAGGCTTCTCAGTGCAACCTTTTGTTGAAAATGTCATCAAGTGCAAAAGAAGACGTGGATGCCATTCTCATCCCATCCAGTCCAGGAGACTGAGTTGAAGCTACTCACTGTAATAATTAATTACAGGACATACCAGAATGAATATGTAAGCATGGAAGAGCAGGTGAAAGACCCCATTAGGGACAAAACCCAAAATGGCCCCGAGAATTTGCAAAATCATGGCGACGAAGAGGATTTGGAACACAAGGTTGAATTCTTTGCAGGGTTGTTGGAGCCCTCCAATGGCGGACTGGATCCCTCTTATGTTGGGATGCGTTGGTTACTGCTTTACAGAAAGGCCTTCTCTGGCTGCAATCAGCGTCGGGTACTCTCAAACAACCTCTCATTTTTCAAAGATTGCATACCTTACAAGTTAATGGGTTTCGATCTCTTGACCTCTAGGATTTGTGTGCCTATTATACAGGCATTATCGCTACACATATACTATGTGTATGCCTATGTAATAACAAAATGGTTTTGCGAGCATCCTCAAAAGCATGATCTGAAGAACAACGTATATTCAGTGATTTAAACTTCGTGAAGGTAAGAGTCTGATACTCTGTCTTATTTGGCGTATATGTGTTTTCTTTAAAATTTTATGATTAAGGAAAATTACGGGGCTTCATTTGTTTTATCGTATTGTTCTGAAATTGTAGGTGCTTTTTTGGTTGGGAGATGGTTTGTTTACCTCTAGATTTTGAGAGATGTTGTGTATATGTAAGTTTGTGGGGTTTTATTCTCGAGAACTGAAATTTAGTTGCTGTAAAATTTACTGTGGGGGTTTCCAGACAAACTGCTAGTATTTTTTTTCGAGACGAACTAATAGATAATGATGTCGATTTTCCCACACGCAGATCAAGATTTCAGATTTTTCAAGCAGACGGTACGAATTTCTGTTCGATGAACTAAATATTTGAAGTTCTAACGCCCCCAATACAAATGCAATGGAATTCGATGAAGTTGTTGCACCTTTTATAGACTTTTATACAGAATTGACCGACTATTGAATTTGGGTCATATCTGAGAAGAAAGAACATGGAGCATTCAAATAGTATGAAAAAGAAAGGGTCTTTCAAGGCTTCTCAGCCCAACCCTCTGTTGACAATGTCATCAAGTGCAAAAGAAGACGTGGATGCCATTCTCATCTAGTGCAGGAGACTGAGTCGAAGTTGCTCACTATAATAATTAATTACAGGACATACCATAATGAATATGTAAGCATGGAAGAGCAGGTGAAAGACCCCATTAGGGACAGACCCCAAAATGGCCCCGAGAATTTGCAAAATCATGGCGACGAAGAGGATTTGGAACGCAAGGTTGAATTCTTTGCAGGGTTGTTGGAGCCCTCCAATGGCAGACTGGACCCCTCTTATGTTGGGATGTGTTGGTTACTACTTTACAAAAAGGCCTTCTCTAGCTGCAATCATTGTAGGTTACTCTCAAACAACCTCTCATTTTTCAAAGATTACATACCTTACAAGTTATTGGGTTTTGATCCCTTGACCTCTGGGATTTGTGTGCCTATTATACAAGCATTATCGCTACACATATACTATATGTATGCCTATGTAATAACAATAACAGTCCCCGTCAATACTTTGACTCCAAGCGGCATCCAGGCCCTGGTTACTTGTCCTTGCACAATTAAGGAGCCTCGTATCTACAAAAAATTGTCTTAAAGGATTCGACCCACTGGCTTGGAGGTGGAATCATCTGTCTACTACATTAATCCACTGTAATTGTGGAATTAGAAACATTTGCATCTATAGAATTCTTGAGCTAAAGTCTTGTTGGTTAATCTCATGCAAAATGGCACCGAATGCATAAAAAATCAAAATCCCACCACGAAAAACAATGCATTTTATGAACTGTCTGGTCCTAGCGACGCAATCATTGTGAGACTCGACATAACATCTCAACCTGTGTGCAAGAAAACTTTGAATAAAATCCTTGGTCGATAGACAGGGAAATGGAGTGTAAAACTGCAGGATAAGGTTTTAAATTTTGCAAGTTGCGTTGTCGTCTTTTCAGTGATAATATCAATGGAGCTTTTGTATCTTGCTCCTGCCAGTGCACAGAGATTTTTTCCTCCTTGCAATGCACAAAGTCCTTTTGTTTTAAAGGTATTTTGTGGTATTGCTATTTTATTTTTTGTTACGAAATATTTTCCCTGAGATTTGGATTTTGAATTGAATCATCGTATTTTCCCTGAGATTTGGATTCTAAATTGAATCATCCTATTTGCCCTGAAATTTGGATTCTGAATTTAATCAATGATGAGTCACCTGCAGGAAGGCAATTCAACATTCTAATTCCTTGTAAATTCTTTCAGGAAGGTTGCCTTTAACGCTCGTCTGCTCGTCTGACGAAACTTCAAAGTTCACTTTTCTGAGATTTTTGTAACAAAAAGGCTAAAGCGATTCGAGACAAAGATTCCAAAGGATATAAGAGATTTGTCCTGGATGCAGCGCAACAAGCCATTAAGACCACATAGTTATGTAATTTTTTTTGGCTCAGGCGGATTACCTACACCGCTGTACTCAACTACTCAACTGTTGATAATAGTGAGTATTTACCAATTAACTCGCCAGGGACTGTGTTGCCATGCAACCCTTGTTACTTTTAAAATATTTCTATATGACATAATATTAAAATTTAACTTTTTAAATTATGAATCTTAATTACAACATCTTGGCATTTTACTCTTTAATGTCCCAATGTCATTCAATACTACCATATTATCATTTTCTGTCATGCAAAGACATTTCATTGTAACCCACCTTACTATTATTATTTTTCTTCAGAAGGTCACAAATATTGATGACAGCCATATATTAAATATCTTACTGAAACATAACCCTTAAGGAACATTGCAAGCTGACATAACCCTTAATGAATGTCGTAATGTGTCATAATCATAGATTAACTTAGGAATTCAACATAACACAATGAATACAAATGTCATAATGTCAGATAATGACATTCAGGAACATCTCAAACCAACATAACACTTGACAAACATTACAATTAATTTGACAATGCATCATTTCCATTCAGGAACATCTCATTGAAACGTGACCTTATAGTAATGTCACAAGGTGACCTATCCCTAAATAAATGTCACAATGTGGCATAACCATAGTTGGTCGTGGCAATTCAAATAACATAAAAAGGATAAATGTTTAAAATCAACATATTAATTGGAGAGCATCACAATCCAACATAAGCCTTCATGAATGTGAGAATGGATTTCATAATACATCATGGTCATTCAAGGACAACACTGAAACATAACCCTTTCACAATGTGCAAGGTGAAAAAACTCTTAATGAACATCACAATGTAATGTTATAATAGATTATACCATTAATTAATGTCACAATGCCATTAATGAATGTCGTTATGTGACATAACCATTGACGAACATAGTAATTCCATATAAGCCAACCAACGTGAATATCACAATGCATCATAACCATTTAGGAACATAGCATTGAAACATAACCCCTAAGAAATGTTGGAAGGTGACATTGCCCTTAATGAATGTCACAATGTGACGTAATGAGGAACAAAGTGATTTGAGATAATGTAATGAAGATAAATGTCACAGTGTGACATAATGAAGAACAAAGTGATTTGACATAACACAATGAAGATGAATGTTGCAATGTGATGTAATGAGGAACAAAATGATTCGACGTAACATAATGAAGATGAATATCGCAATGTGATGTAACCATTGAGGAATGAATCCATTCAACATAATACAATGAAGATGAATGTATCAAAATGTGACATAACCATTATTGAATGTCACAATGTGACATAACCATCGGGGAACACAATAAGACTACATAACCCTTCAAGGCCATCACAATGTGACATAATTGTTGATGGACATTAGATTTTGACACAACCATTGAGAATGTAGCAATTCCACATAAGTCAACCATGATCAATATTGCAATGCGACATTGCCACAGTAAACCATGGTTAAACATAATCAAAATGGTCTACCACAATCAACTCCACATGGTCTACGAAGGTCAACCATGTGCATGGTCAACCATGGTAAACCCCCAGTCAACCATGTTCATGGTCAACCATAGTCAACCTTGGTCAAGGTTACTCATGGTTAACCATAGTCAACCATGGTCAACCATAATCAAGGTCAACCACAGTCATTTTCATGGTCAACTATAGTCAACCATAATCAAGGCCAACCATAGTCATGGTCATGGTCAACTATAGTCAATTGTTGGGCGTAAGCCTATTTTGAGGAAATACCCAATTTTGGTAAGGGAAGACCTAATTTTGGAGAAGAATAACTCGCAGGAAAAGCAACACGTTCGAAGAAAAACATCATGTAAGAGGAGCAGAATGCAAGGCGCGCAGGCAGTTAGACCTAATCATGTTAGGGTTAGGGTTAAGGTTTTGGTAATGATTGTAACGACTATAAGCCTAAAAAATAGTATAAATATGAGCCTATGAGGTCTAGGTTGGGGTTCTTGGATTATTGGTTATGTGGACGTAGCCCAGGAGGGGGTGAACCACGATAAAACTTGTGTTATGTGTGTTGTTTAGTGCATGTTTACTTTATGTCGATGATTGATCTTATTTACCTTTTGTCAATGAGTAATTTATGAATGAATGATTAAACTAGATATGTTAGAATGCATGCATGGCCTGAAAGACGAACAAATTCTAGGAATAATAGATTGAATAATTAGTTTATTGCAAGAAGAAGATAAAATACACTCCCATATCCCCACTTGTTCCTAGACTGCAAGCACCTGAGCATTACAGACACCCATAGAACTATATTGGGTGAGACTACGTAGTGCACTCTATGTGTTGTGTTGCCTTTTGGTTTAACAGGAGGGACGATAGTTTTAGTGGGTTTTGTTGGAAACCTGTTCAAATCTAAACCTAGGTCAGCAAAAGAAGTAGAAGAGAAATAAAAACCAACAAATGGTTTCATTGTCGGCTGGAACTATATGGGTTTGAGTGGACGGGATCCATAGAAGAAGCATATGGAGAATGAAGGTATAAAAGGAATGTTCAGACCATGGAATCCAATGAAGGTGGAGATCAAAATATGGTTGCGAACAAAGGAACTTGAGTTTGCGCAGAAGGATAACATAAGCCCTAAGTTAACACCGCACAAATATCTGGATAAATACGTGTTTAGCAACTTGCATGAGGTATTTTTCTGTGATTTCTCGCATGTGTTACAGGAGTGGATATTGAGGTTAAAAGACAACAACCCAACAAATCTAATCAGACAACTGGAGTGGAATCATGTAGAGATCGTGCAGTTACAGCAAGTTAACAACAAATTTATGCACGCAATAGATTTTTGGTTAGACAATATTGTTGTAGGGTTTATCATCGAATTTGTAGTAGATATAGTAGAGTCTTATAGTGCAGTTGAGTAGGATTTTATAAAAGGACCCAAAGGTAGGTATATCATATCATTGTATACTCCAATCAAGATTTTATTGTATAACAATGGTGTGATGACCATGGAATCAGATAGGTAAACTTCTCTGCGTGCATGGAGGAAGGGAGGAAGCACTGACAAGAGGTGGAGAAATGGAGGGAGAAATGGATAAAGGAAATAAGAAGGAGGGCATGGACCCAATAATGATGAAGGAAGATCAGATAAAGCAGATAATGGCAACAGCTAGAAAGACGCGTAGTGGAGTACCCTAGCAATATAAGATGAATAGTAAGAAGAGAGCCATAGTTGATAGAGAGGGCATGGCAAGTGATGAGGAAGAGGTAGAGGATCTTTGGGTTGTGGAGAAGATCGAGGAAATATTGTGCGCAACATACATAAGGAAGACAGGAGGTCCAAGGGCAGGAAAAAAAGGTAGTACTCCAATCCAGGTCAGTGTGAGTGTGGAACCCATAACTCCATGTGCGACTAGTACACCAGAAAGAACACCACCATTTACACAATCGAATTTTAATGGAAGAAAGACAGCAGGACACACATCTAAACAAGGAGCAACAACTGGAGGAGCCAGTTCAGGAAGTAACAAGAAAATATCTACACCATGTGGAGGTAGTAGTTCAACACAGTTCAAAATCGCAGGACATGATCCCACGATCAGGTTACTAGAATTTCAGGGAGAGGCATCAGAGGACCCTGAAAAGCACTTATTCATCTATGAGAAGATCTGGGAAGCAAAGCAGATCACAAATGAGGATACAAAACTTGTGCAGATAGTTATCACGCTAAGAGACCGCACATTGGATAAGTACATAATCCTAGATGTAAACAGTCCACCAGGAGCAACAAGGACTATTGCAGATGTGAAGAAATTATTGATAAATGAATTTCAGAAGCCTAACTCAAAAGATCAGTACATGAATGAGATGATTGAAATCAAGCAAAAACCAGGTGAGTCTATTTGGGAGATTGATCAGAGGTTCAAACAGTTGAAAGGTAAGTTGAAGTATGCAATTATAGACATGCATCATAGACATATATTTGTGAACTCATTGTTACCACATCTGAAATACCCATTAAGACATCAAAAGATCCAAACTCAGGAAGAGGCTCTGCAGGCAGCCTTACAATTGGAAGAAAACCAGTACCTGAGGACAGATCCAGCAATAGAGGAGTTGAAGGAGGATCTAAAGAACCTCACATTTCAACTTAACAAGAATAAGGGCAAAGAGAAAAGAGAAGTTGTTTGGTGTACCACATGCAGGACAGAAGGGCACCATAAGAATGAATGCCCAAATTTCACGCAGTATATGGAAATAGGAGTACCAAAATCTTTTCCAATGAGAGGACCATGGTGTGAGATTTGTAAAACACATGGGTATGGTCCATATCATTGTCCAATGATGCAAAAGTACCAGAAAGTACCCAAGAGTTCATACTGCAATTTTTGCAAGTCAGTGGGTCATGATGATAAAGATTGTAGGACAATGGAGCTGATGAGGTAAATAACTTCAGACACTTATAGGGTGCAAGAAGAAATGATGACAAGGCAATCTGAACCTAATTTTAACCAGGTACCACCACCATATAACAACGCACATCAACATTATAACACTGTGCAACCGCAATACAACAATGCACAGCCATAGTATAACCCTGCGCAGTATAACCAGGTACCTCAGTACAACGCATCGTGAGGAGATCGAGCTGGATACAGAGGTAGAGGACAAGGTGGAGGAGGATTTGGATGAGGCAGAGGCCTAGTAGTGTGCCACAACTGCCAACAACCAAGACATTATGCAAGGGGATGTCCACTTCCACCTATGACATGTATGTATTGTCGTGCAACATACCATGATATAGAGGAATGCCCAACACTTTTGGGAAAGATCCAAGAAAAGAGGAACCAAAACAACCAAAATGTTCATTGGATCTCTATAGAATCCAGGGATGATGGAAGAAACATCAACATAGTCACATGAGGAGGAGCTAAGACAGGAACTGACGCAGTAAGACAAGATCCAGCGCAACACCAATGGGTGAAGAAGAATATTGAACCACAGAAACAGTTTGATGTGTGGAAAGAAAAGGAAACATTCAAGGAGGCAAGACATGAGTTTATCAAGCAAAATGTTGTGTCTACATTAGTTGCATAGCAAAATCAGAACTCGTCAATGTATGAGATGTCTTCCTCAATGGACCATACCAGTGAAGCATAACCCCTAGAGCAAGTAAGTAAAATAAAAAAAAATATGCAATCCTATGTTAAACTATTGAATGACCCATCATCTATCAAGATCTTGCAAAATCTGTTGGAAAGATGTAACACAAATGCAGAAGGAAAATTAGAGCAGAAAACAGTGAATCGTCTCCATTCAAGAAGAAGGACAAGTAGAGAATTCAGACTGAATGCCAACATTGGAGATTTCAACATGGGTGATATTATACTAGACTTAGGCTTTGAAGTAAATGTTTTACCTAAGAAGACATGCCAGTGTATGGGAGAACCCACACTAGGCTATTCACCTGTCTAGTTGAAATTATCTAATCAACACAGACTTTTTCCAATCGGAAGGATTAAAGGTGTGACAATAGATTTGGATGGAGTGTACACTAAGGCAGACTTCGAGGTAATAGAGATAGTAGATGGCACAACACCTTATCCAACATTGCTTGGACTGGATTGGGAATTTGATAACTAGGCCATAATCAACTTGAAGACAAGGAAAATTATGTTTGAATCAGGGGAATATAGAGTTATTGTGCCATTAGATCCTTCAGAAGGAGAAAGATTCGTAGAACCTACTTGCCTAGATTTGGAGGAAATAAACCAGTTGTACATAACCACCGCGCGCGAAGAAGATTATGTTAAACCAATTGTAGATGGAGTACTCAGCTAGAGAAGCATCACATCATGTGCTTCTGACTCAGATACAGGTTTGGAGAATTGGCAACAGTGATTACATGAAGTTTCCATAAGAAGGTGCGAAAGAATAGACTGCGTAGTAACATGGGTTGGTACATAGATAAGAGAACCTCCCAGTTTTCATGGGGTAAATGGCTTAGAGGAATTCCTGAAAAAATATGAAGAGAAAGTATTAGAAAATCAGAGGTTATTATCCCTAGATATTGCACTCAAAGCTACACCTGCAATATGGTGGGGTGCCCACAAAGAAACAATTCAGGACTGGTACCAATGCAAACGACTATTGCGCATTAGATTTGTCGTCGAGAAGGGGAGAAATAAAATGCAGAGGTATGATGGGAAAGGAACAACAACAGAAAACTTGGATAAGTGCAGAAGACAATGGAGGATGAAACCACCAGAAGAATGGCCTCATCACTTCATCCACACATTGAAAGGAATCCCATAGAACTAGTATGTAGACCAGGAGATGTGTAGAGGCACTACAGAATGGATATCATTAAAACAGAATTTTGTAGTAACCTTCTCATTTAAACATGAGAACCCCAACATTGATTCAGCATTGAAACAAATAAAAGGTGTAATATTTATTGATGAACCAAAGGTTGAACTCATGACAGAGTATCAACAACAGAACAAACAGACAATCAAAGAGCTATTGTCATGCTATCATGTTGAAGAGGAAGCACCAGATGAAGATGACCCGCGCAATATTCAGATCACAGAACTTGAAGGAGAAAGAGAGGTGGAAGGTCTATCTTTGGAATCATAAGTATTTATTGCACCAATCAAGGTGAAAAAAGTCAACATTGGGACAATTGAAAATCCCAAAATGGCAAGCATTGGAGATTATTGGGATGAACAAACAGTTGAAAGAATAATAGAGTTATTGTGTGAATATAGTGACATGTTCCCAACAACCTTTACAGAGATGAAAGACATAGCAGGAGAACTAGGAGAGATGAAGATACCTCTCAAACCTGAGGCAAGACCTGTCAGACAGAGACATTATAGGTTGAATCCAATATATAAGCAGAAAGTGAAGGCCCAAATTGACAGAATGTTGGAAGCTGGTATTATAGAACCAGCAGAGGAATCTGAATGGATAAGTCCTATGGTAGTCCAAGAAAAGAAACAAGGGGGGATAAGGATCTGTGTATATTTGAAGAAACTAAATGATGTTTTCTTACATGACCCTTTTCCGATCCCTTTCACAGATGAAGTCTTAGAGAATGTGGGACGCCATGAAGCATATTCATGTAAAAATGGATTCTCAGATTACCATCAAATCAAAATAGCTCCAGAAGACAGGTATAAGACTACTTTTGCTACAGAATGGAGATCCCACAAATACACAGTCATGCCATTTGGGCTGAAGAATGCACCAACCATATTTTTTAGAGTAGTAATAGCTTCTTTTAAGGTATTCATACATCAATTTCTATAAGTATATCTGGATGACTGGACGGTATATACTCTGTTAAAGGATCGTGTAGAACTGTTAAGACTCATGTTGAAAAGATGCAAGCAATGTCGGATTTCATTGAAAAACAAGAAATGCATTTTTGGGACACATTTTGGAATATTGTTGGGACATATAGTCTGTAAACAAGGTTTACTAGTAGATCATACTAAGATTGCAATCATTGTCAATTTACCACCACCAAAATCAATGCGTCAATTGAGAGCAACACTAGGACATACAAGCTATTACATGAAATTTATAAAGGGGTATGCATAGATTACTGCGCCAATGGAAAAACTATTAAAGAAGGATATCAAATTTCAGTGGAATGAGAATTGTCAATAAGTATTGGACACCTTAAAACAAAAAATGGTCACAACACCTAACCTAGTATTCCTAGATTGGGAAAAGACATTTCATGTGCATGTAGATGCATCAACCATAACACTTGGAGCAATTTTGGCACAGCGAGCAACAGAGGATTTAGACCATCCTATAGCCTTTACAAGCAGAAAATTGTCAGAATCAGAGCAAAACTACAACACCACAGAAAGAGAAGGTCTAGCCATGGTATATGCACTTCAGAAGTTCATGCACTATTTACTATGTAAACACTTTAATATGTTCACAGATCATTCTTCCCTAAAATATCTAGTCAACAAGCTAGTGTTGGGGGGGAGTATTTGTATATGGCTATTATTATTCCAAGAATTCAATTTCGAAGTGATAGTCAAACCAGGGAAGTTGAATACAGGACCTGATCACCTGTCAAGGGTAACTAATGGACAAGAACCTAGCAATTTGGAAGACATCTTCCCTGATGTGCAGTTGTTTTCAGTACAAGTAGCTGATGAATATTTTGATGATATTATTGAATACTTAGGTATAGGGTTTGCGCCACAAGAGTTTAGTACAACACATAATAAGAATCTAGTAGTCATAGTTGTAGACTATCAACTTATTGCAGGACACTTATATAAGATGGGCACATACAACATTTTGAGAAGGCGTGTATTAGAACATGAAAGGCCCAGAATTTTGGTAGAAGCTCATGAAGGAATAGTTGGAGGACACTATGCAGGAAAAGCTACCGTGCAAAAGGTATTGAACACAGAATTATGGTGTCCAACGGTCCATAGAGATGCCCAGGAATATTTCCATAAATGTGATGTCTGTGAGAGGGTTGGCAAACCCAACAAAAGGGACTTGAAAATACCAGCAGTATTATGGGAATATAGGACCACATGTAAGAAGTTGACATGACAAACACCATTCAGATTGGTGTATGGGTACGAAGCAGTAGTACCATTATAATTTTTGGTACCCAGTCTGTGCATAGAAGCAATTACCAACATGACAGAAAGAGGCGTAGTAAAGGAGAGGTTGAATCAACTAATGGAAATGGAAAAGGATAGAATTCTGGCATGATTTCACAAAGAATTACATAAAGCAAGAGACAAAGCCTAACATGATAGAAATATAAAGAGGAAGAGTTTCAAGGAAGGAGACCTAGTCTTACTTTATGACAGTAAATTTTTCCAGCATCCTATTGGATTACTAAGAGGGGGGGTGAATCAATAATAGAGCAATTTAATCCTTTTTAACCATAAAATGCAAGTGTTATATCAATGTAGCAATATCATTCAATAGTTGCAGAGTAAATAAACAATGAACAAATGAGCAATCATACACATACACAGTACACCAATGTTTTTACGTGGAAACCCAAAGCAGGAGAAAACCACGAAATGCTTTTTCTTATATGTATTTAAGAATTAAATCCATTGGAAGCACCAACTTACTTTGTTTTCCAGCTGCAACTGGAAGGACGCTCCAACCCCCTAGTTTCTCAGGCTACAACCTGAGGGAAGCTCCAACTCCCCAATTCTCTGGCTACAACTAGAAGGAGGCTACAACCCCCCATGTTCTCTAGCTACAACCGAAAGGTGGCTACAACCACCTGTCCTTTCCCCGTCCAACTGCCCTGATGTATAAGTAGAATGATTGAACCACTRTCACACTATCACTGTGAGATATACTGCTGTAAACCTGTAATCAACATGTACCATAAACAACATGTAACCAACATGTACCATAAACAAGTGCATCARCAATGCACCAACCTGTACCTCAACCTATACCATCATCGAGTGCATCAACCATGCACCAAATATGTACCAATCATGCATCAAATACACATAAACTATGACTCATCAATATGTACCAACATCATCAACTATACACCTCATGTATGTGCCAACTCGTCAACTACTTGTCTCAACCATGTACCCAACATGTACCTCAACCAAAATCCCTCATCAATTTCATCATCCAAATCTGATTTGTAACTCTGTAATAGACCTAGTGTACATGATCACATGCCTGCAAACCTTCCTTAAATTTAACAACAAGAGACTAGCATTTTCATCAAACTTTACTTTAGTCTCACATGAATAATTTTGGATTAGTCAACAACCCTAACTTGGAATAATCATAACTATGTACATGTAATGAATACAGATTTGAAAATAGTACACAATGTTCTTCAATTTCCTTTATGCAATTCCTCCAAGTTTCACTACTTGGAACCTCTCAGAAAAGGAGTTATAGCAAAAATGGCATACCTTGTTGAATTCTGACTTATTCTTGAGAGCGAACTTGTAGAGCATGCCCCTCACGGAATATTTGTTGTATGGATCTAAAAATGGTACATAGAATACTACAGACTGTACTCTAACCAATACATTTGTTCTTACTGAATTTGAATTTATTATGAATAATTTATGATGTTTTTAACCAAAACACTTGTTTTAGACTAGTTTCAAGACTAGCCACAAACCCTATTTTCAACGGAGTGTAAATCCAAAAATACAACGAACCACAAGCTGAAATTTTTATCACAACTACTTGGATATGTTTCCTCAACGACCTCTATAATTCATGGTCTGAATCATTCTAGAAAAAAAAATATTGCGGAAATTGTGAGATGACATGTAAATAACATACCTTAGAAAGCATCATCAAAAGAATTTATCCTCCCTTGAATTTCGGCCTTCTTTACTTCACCTTCCCTCTAAAATTAACCTTAGATATCATTTGGTTACCTTAGCGACTTATAGATATTCAATATGCTCAAGTGTAATTAAAATGAGAGACCATTGCCTCTTATTTATACTTTTATGTAGTTTTTTCAAGGGGTTACCTTCTAACCATCTTAAACCACTTTCCTTATTTTAGGGCTAACCCACTTCTAACCACTTGTCCACTTAGTAATTTCTCCATTAACTTTATTATTTAAATAATTTATTTTGTATCCACTTTTACCTATAGTAAACTCATCACTTCACTTTATTATTTAAATAATTTCTTCTTTGCAACCACTTTGACTACTTTGATCTTTTGGGGCTTCTAGATGACTCATGAGGGTTCTCCAATTTCACATGGCCATAACTATATAACCATGAGGAGTTATGTGACATTCCACATACCACCGAAAATGTCATGACATGTACTATCCATCTAGAATAGTATTATTTAAATAATTTCCTCTTTGCAACCACTTTGACTAATTTGACCTTTTGGGGCTTCTATATGACTCATGAGGGTTCTCGAACATTACATGGCCATAAATCTCTAACCGTGAGGAGTTATGTGACGTTCCACATACCACTGGAAATGGCATGACATGTACTATCCATATAGAATAGTATTACCTTCAAATATATTAAACCTCGTACCATTATAAATCAAACAAACTTGGGTCCTTTACCCAAACCTTTGTGCTACCGGACTTTCTTCAAGGGTTTACATCAATGACAACCAACCCAAATAATCGACACATCCTGCTAAATTTAGAATGCATCCACTAAGTCCATTTGAAGTAAATACTATCATAGATGGGGGATCGATAAATCTAAAGGATCTGGCAGGAACATAACTTAAAGGAATGATCAACGGGAGTCGACTGAAACTGTACAGGGTCAGCCGACCTCCTCACGCTTAAAATTTATAGTGCAATGAGAAATACATGTATATAGTGTACTATAGTAGAGAGTAAAACAAAAAAATGATAAAAAGAAATAAAAAAGGAGAAAAGGGATGGAAAAAGAAAGACAAAAATATTGGAAAAAGTCACGTGCAGTAATTATCATGACAAACATCAGAAGACAACGCACAGTAAAAACTAAAGTCGGCGCAAATGCACACAAAAAGTGAAAAAGGAACATGACCGGGTCTATAAAAGGTGGAAAGCACACTGTTATTCAACACTTAGAGATTTTTTAGACCAGAGCAAGAAATAGAGTGCGTTCCCTAGGTAGCAGTTTACGCAAGAGCAAGAAAGTGTGTGAATTTCATAGAGGATGACTCCACCGAAGTTCGGCGCACCAGGATAGTTCGTCAAGATTACTAGGCAAGGCCAAAGGCGTAAGGAGAGAATGCAACAGCATGAAAATGTGGTCAAGTTGGAGGATGTTACCACCTTGGACCCATAATCCATTAGCCCGACATGGGTTGAGGAAGAGACCTCCACAATGCATCAAGGAGAAATAGGGCAAAGCTTCGGGGCTCTGAACGACATTTCAAACCCTAACCCCGAGACCCCTGTGAATCTCTACTAAACAATGGGAACATGACAGTCCCAGGAACACGAAGAGGTGTTGGTTGAGGACATCACTGATCGGCCAAAGTCTGGAAGGGAAGAAGAGGACACAGATTCAACAGAGGTAGGTACATTTGTTGCGAGAGAGAAAAGAAAGAAGCAGGACGCAATGGAGATTACAATACCCTACCTCCTAGACACAATCATCACTTTGGATGGTATGTTGGGAAAGGTACCTAGGCTTAGGTATGCCGACCACGATGTGCAAGATGCGGCCAAGTTTCCAGCATTGGCTGAGAAAAATTATCTAATAAACACAGGGGAAATTGGAACCCTCGAAAAACCTATCCTAGATCTCGTGCAGTGGATAATAGGGCTCTATAACTCAAGAATCATGAACCTATTGGACATACCGCATTTTGGGTGTGATAATAATGTCGGGCTGTGTGTCAAACAGTTAGTCGCCTGCATCCATGGAGGCATCCTATGGATGGATAGGCCAGTACAAATTGGTGTGGCATTAATTGCCAAGATCATAGGACTTCCCACAATCAGCGCGCAGCCAGATGAATACTTAGATAATAAGGCGCGCGAAAAAGAAATAGCGAGCAGGTCAAGGTGCAGTTCAGCACTACTCGGGGCAATCGAGGAATTATCATTAAGGATATCAATGACAACGGGACAAGGTTCGCTAGCAATTTTATGGCTTGCAAACTTCTAAGGAAATGTCGCCGAGAGGAAGCGCCAGCAAGCATCATTGTAGCAGTTGCGCGGTGCACGAAGGGGGTTATGTTCAGCTGGGCACCATACCTATTGAACCAGTTCTTAATCGACTGTCGCGACATGCAGGATAATGGAACCGAGTTCCATTATTCATGGATGATCATCCTGATAGCTCTGGGAGGATGGAAAGAGCCAAAATTCTCAGCATTCTTAGACAAAATGGGAAAGTGTTACGAGTCCCTCTGGTAGTCAAAGGACAACAAGACGCATCAGGAAAATAACATTGTTTCTTCCATGCTGCTTGAAGAGATCCAACAACGCACAATGAATCTATGGCGCATACCAATGGAGGTAGTGCAAGAGACAGAGGGGAAAGCCAAATTCAAGGCATTCAGACATCATGTATGGATCCAAGCCGCGAGGGAGACCAAGAAGGCATGGTTGAAGATGCAGTATTGTGTCACGAGGGAGTAAGTGGATTGGATCATCAAAGACTGGCCGACGCAGTGGCAACTACCAATAGAAAAACCAGCCATGAGGAGAGGCACGACGCAGTCCTCTAAGCCTAAGGATAAGGTCGAAGCAGGCTCGTCAGCCAAAAAAGGTAGCCCGACTGATAATACTAGAACAGTTGCAGCATGGACTCAACCAAGTGGGAGCAGCGTTGTACCAAAACGGTCGAGGAGGACACCAACCATAGCAAAGACAAGAAGTCGGGCACAAACTGGGAAGAAGGATATTGCACATGTTGCAGAAGAAAGAGCCCAAGGTGCAACAAGTGGGGTGTATCCCTCGCAGACAGTAAGGAAACCTGCGTAGGAAAAAGAGGCATGCACGGGAAGAAAGTACAAGATGGAAGACCCATATGTCACATACCCACTACCTAAATCAGATTTTTCTGGTCTTCTGCCGAATCAGAAGCCCTAAACATCCATGGAGGACCAGCGTAAGCTGGCTCTTTCTCTCTCCCTGCTCCCATGTGGTCGCGGGTCATGATCACAGTCCAAATAAACGCAGTACCTCTTTCAGGTTTCGCGCCTCGGCGCTACAGTGATGTCGAGTCGTTTGACTTGGCAACCGCTGAATCCCGACAGGGCTAGCGATCGGCCAATGGGGCGAATCCCAACAGGGCTAGAGAACAACCAATGAGAAACGGCCCCATTGCGCGGTTAAGTGGAATACAGGTGGCAGAGAGGGAAAACGCGACACGGTGGTCGATATGACGGGAGGGGCCCCACTTCACACGCCACACTATTCCGGACCCCCCCCCCATTAAAGGTAAAATGGCAAGGGGGGTCCGGAATCCGCCTGAGCGTTGTTGATCATGATGAATTAATCTTGACCGTTCGAGAGTTGCGCGTCCAATTCCGGACCCCCCCCATTAAAGGCAGAATGGCAAGGGGGCTCCGGAATGCATCCTCAGCCGTAGATCTGGGCGGGTGGACTCTGGCCATCCAGATCTGTTCGCTACTTACCCTAATGCGCGCTCGCACCCCAGCGTAAAATTGACATCTCTTCCTCACATCGGACGGTCGTTATGGACCTTAAGATTTCCCGAAGGAATCTCGTCCGTCCATCGGGACTTAGCCACATGTTATTGTCTCGACATTATGGATCGAGATTTGTCAAGGCAAGAGCCTGAGTTTTTATCAACGGAACTCCCGAATCCCCGATCCCCGAAATGGGTAATCTCTCAACACGACACCTCCTTAAATCAGACGGTCCACAACTGCTTTGGGGTTTCCACCCAAGAAAATCCCGATCCCTTGTCGCCAGGACTCCCGATCTCGCGATTTTCGATTCCCCGGAAATGGGTGATCTCTTGACACGTGGCGTCCGTTAATCGGACGGCTTAGATCCGTCCCGGGGTTTTCACCAGGGAAAATCCCAAACTCTTGTCAACAGGAATCCCGATTCCGTGATTCTCGATTTCCCGAAATGGGTGATCTCTTGACACGTGGCCTTCGTTAATCGGACGTCTTAGATCCGTCCTGGGGTTTTTCTCCCCTAATACACTGGAGTCTTAACCCTCGGGTAACTCCTGACAGATCCAACGGCTGTCGGGTTCTTCAGCCAAGATCTGACGACTCATAATGGTTCCTACCCATGCATTCTTCCACGACTCCCTGGGCGTGGAAAAGATCCACGGTCCAGATACTCTCATGAACCTTGGGGATCTATGGTCCTAAAATCTTCTCTACCCACGAAGACACAGGAAAACCAAGTGGTAAGGCATTTAACGCCCTACTTTCGCCTACTAATCTAACGGTCATGGGTGACCGCAGATTCCCCAACGAAATCTCGTCCGTCGATTAATACCTATAAGGTTAAGGTACTTAACTTTCCAGCTCCTTCCTCCGATCTGATGGTCGTGAGTGACCACAGATCTCCCGACAGGATCTCATCTGCCGATTCGTTACTTCATCCTTATGCTGTCATCTCGGTTTTCAAGAGGATCGTTCCTCCTTATGCAGGGTTACTAAGGCCTTACGCCTTCACAACCACCTTCCCGGTTCTTGATGGGATTTTCAAGGAAGGTATCTCTATGGGGGGAATTGCTCAAGGTACTACCTGAGGTATATAAGGATGTCGTCCTCCCGAGAACCAGGCTTGAAGTCTGAACAAGATCAGTATGCACACAAATAATGAATTCGTGAGGACATAAACCATACGTAGTCTTTCCATATAAATATACAACTACTAGTACTGATCAAAACACCATACAGTCATTCTTATAATGAAATCATTCACAGTTTCACGGCTTATGAGCATAATTATCAGAATAAGCACACACACACACACACACACACACATATATATATATATATATCATGATGCCAGAGGCAAAACACTTATCAGAGATAACACCAGGGGTCAAGCAACTGCTGAGAGGGGTGCTCATTTCCACCCAACCGTAGGCTTAGCGACTCCCAACGGATTTACCACTAGCCACCCCCGAGCTGAGACCACGATGTTGTGAGACTGCATCTCTGTTTTCCAATGACCAGGAGCGAAGGTTGCAATCCTTCCTCTCTGTTATCACTCACTCTGCATATTGCCAGAGTTCTCCCCTCACGTCTACCCCCCCGCCCAATCACTTCTACCCCACGCCTTATCCTCTTGCGAGGTTGCATGTGGCGCGATTACCCTCGCACTAGCCAGTCATGATGGCTCTACGGATGGGCGGTTCACCTCCCCATCCCTCATTAATTCCTGAGGAGCCATCAACCTACCAGTCTGCGAGGCATTTAATTCGGGGCCAGCGAGCCACTTTTGGTTCTCCGGGCCAGTGGAGTCCAAATACGGTATTAATTCTCTGTGGAAGTTAACGCCACCTTTCCAGGTGCCTTCCACCGCCATCGTGGTCTCTTTTCTGCATGTCCCCTCTCAGCAGTCCTGCAATAAAATTCATAATGTTATTCACATTTATTGACCTTTTACTCAAGGTCCATTTACATCACATATTCACATTTATGAGTTTGCCATAGTTCTTGGCCAGTCCAGTTATTTTTACAAACTGGGGGAAATAGGGTGTTACACATACATCACCCTCACAGAGGATGATGCAGAGCTCATCACGGACAAAGTCCAAGACTGAAGTGAAGAAGTGGTACGAATTGTAGAGGCGCGGTGAGAAGAGATCATGGCCAAGTTGTTAGAGGTCCATGAAAATATACAGCAACTACGGAGCCAGGAAGGATCACAGGCCTATGCATAGCCACAAGAAAGGACACAGAGGCCACCTGCACAGAAAGAAGGCGAAGAGACAGTGTAGTTCGTCATTCAAGGCAGGGAAACATTCTTGGTAACGTGTCAAATGATCGGATTTAATTAGGAGGTTGCGTAGAAACCCTGGAGGAGGTAGAACAAATGGAAATGATCATGGCACAAATACCTACAAAGGCCTTATATGAGATACATGTCAACGTCATGTAGGAAGTACAGTCCAAGGCCCGCGCGGATGCAACAAATTTGGAGGTGGGCAAAGGAGTCATAAAGATTCTTCAAATAACATGCGACCAGTTGACCGCGGAAAAGGAGGAAGAGAAAGAACGTGCAAATAGATTAGAATAGGGATTGACAACGACGTACAATCACATCCCAAACAACGCGCAAGCAGTGGAGAGAAGAACAGAGGAGAAGATCAACCACATTGCACAAACAATTGATCAATACCGACAAGATATTGAGGACTCCTCCCGAGGTTCGAGAATAGAGGAAGCAAGAAGCTACACTCCAAATAGCTGAGATGGAGAACCAAGGAAAGGTAGTAGAAGAACTATTTGACAGAGCCGTGTAGATTTGGACAACCCTGGAAGAGGACGAGAAGGTCCAACAGTGGGACCAAGAAGAGGAAAGAGTCAACGCAGCCATAGAAGAGCTTAAACAAAGGCAGAAAGAGATGAGAATCATAAAGCGCTTGAAGGGCACTCGGGACATGAAGAAGATGCAAACATATTTGAAAGCAGCGCAGATTCACAAGCAAGAGAGATAAGCGAAACTGAAACCCCTCCAAGAACAAACAACATAGGTTATTGCACGGTTCAAGGAAGAAAAGCAAAGTATGGCACATACACAAACAGAGAGCACAACACTAATGCAGGAGGAAATAACATCGCAGACAATAGAGGTGCTAACAAACAAAGTCGTGCACATGAGAGAGAAAGGAAAGGAACTAGCAAAAAATTTCCTTAGTTTGGACAGGGCAGTGTAGGGAGCATGCACTACCTAAGTAGCTCGGGATGAGCCACATGTCAGTGTTGGGCCCTGTTGGGCGCAAGCCTGTTTTGAGGAAATACCCAATTTTGGTAAGGGAAGGCCTAATTTTGGAGAAGAACAACTGGCAGGAAAAGCATCACGTGCAAGGAAAAGCAATATGTAAGCGGAGCAACATGCAAGGCGTCCAGGCAGTAAGACCAAACCATGTTAGGGTTAGGGTTTTGGTAATGATTTTAGCAGCTATAAGCCTAAAAACTAGTATAAATATGAGCCTAAGAGGTCTAGGTCGAGGTTCTTGGATTATTGGTTATGTGGACGTAGCCTAGGAGGGGGTGAACCACGGTAATACATGTGTTATGTGTGTTGTTTAGTGCATGTTTACTTTTTGTGAGTGATTGATATTATTTACCTTCTATCAATGAGTGATTTATGAATGAATGGTTAAGCTAGATATGTTAGAATGCATGCATGGCCTGAAATATGAACAAATTCTAGGAATAATAGATTGAATAATCAGTTTATTGCAAGAAGAAGATAAAATACACTCCAAGATCCCCACTCGTTCCTAGACTACAAACACTTGAGCATTGCAATCACCCATAGAATTATCTCGGGTGAGACTGCGCAATGCACTCTATGTGTTGTGTTTCCTTCTGGTTTACCAAGAGGGCTGATAGTTTTAGAGGGTTTTGTTGGAAACTTGTTCAGATATGAACTTGGTTCAGCCCAAGAAGTAGAAGAGAAATAAAAACCAACATCAACCATAATATATATATGGAAGTATATTTATCATAGATATAAAAAATATATGTATTTTTTTTTCTAAATAAAAGAAATATTTTTGAAGTATTTTTTTTAGTTGACAAGTATTCAGGTATCAAAGATGTGAAATATATTATTGAAGACAATAAAAAATATGTTGATAGTATCATATCTATAACGTATGAAAAAATTGTTGAATTTTGTATTACTACCAAATTTATGTATAGCAAAGGCCAATACAGGTGTACCACTATCAAATTTACATACAACAAAGGATAATACAATAGAATCTTGCTATTATGGTTTGAGAATATCATGATACTCATGTAAATGGTTTTATCCACAAGGGAGTGGCATCTCTTACTAACATATTGGTTAATTGGTAGTGAGGTGAGTATGCTCATTTCCTCATTCTTCTCCTCCTCCTCTCTGGAAAGTATGGATGTGTGTGTGTGTGTGTGTGAAACAATAATGGAGTACACTTGTGGCTTATTGGAATAATATTGTTACAATGGTATCAACATACCATGATCTTTATGTCAATGGGTATAGCCATAAGGGAGTGGTGTGTCCTACTAACATAATGATTAATTGGTAGTGGGGTGAGTATGCTTACTTTCTTGGCCTTCCCCTCCTTCTCTATAGAATGAATGAATGTGTCTATGTAAAAAAAACAATGAAATACACCTAACGTGTGGCTTATTAGAATAATATCCACAATTCTAAAATATCCTCTCCTTATCTTCACTCCTCATCATTATTCAATATGTTACATTAAAATATTTAATAGGTAAAGCATAATAGCTAATGCTATATATATAGTTTGAAGTTTAGTGTTTGGATTCATAGTATGGAACATTTGGAAAGAGCAAAACAAGTTTGTTTTTCAAACATTTATTTTAATAAGGAGCATAGTTTGGGTTTTATCATGAAACATTTGGAGAGCAAAGCATACTTGTTTTTCAAAATAATCATCTTAATACATAGAAAATTTGTTGGAAAATAGAAAAGATTATAAAAGAAACCACTACTACCAAGAATCATAGAGAAGATGATTGCCATATATGGTTCAGAGAAAAGACCATACTAATATCGAAAATATGAGATGTATTACTAGCCTTATTATGCCTAACAATACAATGCAAAACAATTGGGAATCTCTTGCTAAAGCACTTAGCAGGTAAAACATAACACCTAACGTTATATATACTCTATATTTTAGTGTTTGGGTTCTTCGTATGGAGCGTTTGGAAGGAACAAAGCAAGCTTAGTTTCCACAATAAGTTGTTGAAAACTTAAAAAGAATATGGAAAAAACTATTAAAACAAAGAACTGGAGAGAGGAATATTGTTAGTAATAAGTTGATTGTAAACCAAAAAAATATGAAATAAACTATTAAGAGAAAAGACTAGAGAGAGGAATATTGTTACATACAGTTTCAAAAAAAATAAGTTTTTCAAATAGGGAATAGATATCATAAATGTGAGATGCATTTTTAGCTTAACTATCTTGTATAATGTAATATGAATTAATTGAAAATCATTTCAATTTTTTATATATATGAAACTCAATTTTGATAAACCTCCAAGAAAAAACTTTGTGTAAATTTTGGGTTTTCCATTCGAGGGTTTATCTTATGTTTATGGCTCCCTATATTTCCTTGGTAGTTGGTGTCGATGATTGGGGACCCATTTTATCTTTGTTAAGGATTGTACTAAGGTGTTTACACTTGTTAGAATCTCTTCTTCACGGGTGGATCTGAGTCTGGTTCTTCTCTTTGCATGTGGATCTGACCTTGATGTACTTGGCAGTTAGATTTATTTCATTGTCAGTTGTTTAATTCGGATGGGACCGTCTATTGACACCCTTCATATCTCGACGACGGTGGTGGAGGTAGGTGAAGACTTTGAGTGGGATCGTCTTGGGATCCTAAAATCAGACGATGAGTATCGATGCATTAGGGATAGATTTTTGTCGGAGGTTGCTTCTATCGGTAGTAAGCCGGTTATGGTGTTTAAGGAACCGTCTCTGACTACTCAGGAAAATATCTCTCATGCAGCGTTAAAAGACGGTGGTCATAGTGTCGAAACTCAGGTGGGAGAGGATATTTATAAGGATATTGTAGTTCAGAAGGTGGATGATACAGAGGTTAAGGGTTTCCGGTCGGAGGAATGATCTAAACCAAATATCTTTGGGCAGGCAACCAAAGCACGAAGGAATATTAAATCGTAGAAGGTTTTCTCGGATACTCATCTATGCGTATTAGGATGGGATTTAACTATGGATAATGTTTTGACCTTGGTAAATAAAGCTTTGGTGGGGAAGCTAGAGTACCTCGAGATGACTAAAATGGAAATGAAGTCATGGGTTTAGGATAGTTGGGGTTCTTTTCTCGACTATTGTCCTGTGTTAGATCCTTTGTCTAATAATTGGTTATGCTTCCAATTCAATTCAGATATTGATGTCCAGGCTATTAGAATTCATTTTTGGGTAATTAAGCAGGGCTCGTTGGTGTTGTGTTTGTGGCATCTGGATTTCAATCCGTGGAAGGAAGTCTTGCCTAGAAGACATTTGCGGTGCCTCCTTCCTGACCTTCCCCTTCATTTTTGGTCGTGGGAGATTTTAATTTTTGTTGCCAATTCTATTGGTCGCTTTATTCATCAGAGGACAATATATTTATCAACCCAGATAAAAGAATGTTGAGAGTTTTGGTTGAATTGGAATCGAAGGAGGGTTTACTTGCAAAGTTAGATATACATTGGGAAGGAGGTATCCATGTGCAACGATTGGATTTTCTGAAGGTTCCATTCTGCTATCATCGATGTAGGAAGACGAGACATCTCAAGAGGGATTGTCCCGAATTTGCCTCTATGTATGATAGTGTATTTGATGAAGGGAACTCGAGACCGTCTTTTTCTCAGAAGTTGGTGTCATCGATGGAAGAGATTCGGGAGGAAGACACAAATAAAAAACTACAGACGTCTCAGTTAGACAATTTGGAAGTTGCAACCCTTATTGGTAAGTTGAATTCTTCCCTACCTAAGTTAATGAAGTCCCTGTCATTAGATGAGTTGAAATAATTTGATGATATTTTCAACGAATTATTGGTTGTGGATAAAAAGACTATTGTGCCTAAGCTTAATCAATCTTGTTTGAATGATTTTTGTTTATCTCCCTCTGTCAATTTAGAGAAGGATGGGGGGATAATTCGATGGTGAATGGTATTTTTGGTTCAGTTATGGAGGGGTTTGAACATCAGGATTCTCGTGCAAACAAGGATATGCAAAAGGACCTATCTAGTCCTGGGTCTGAGGGGATTATAGTTTTTGGTAACGCCATTCTACCAAATGTTTTGCCCGAGGGGATTCCCTCCCTTACTAGGTTGGGGTTTTATGAACCTTTGGGTGACTTGGAGGCTTTCCCTTCATTACCTTCTATGGATGATTGTTCCTTCACTTCTCCTATCCAGTCAGTGGGAAACAATTCAACTTCTTTTAAGGATGCCCTCACTAAAGTTCCTTTGGATACTTTTTCAGGAAAACATTCCCCTAATCCGGCTGTTATTTTGATTGCCTCTCACCACTTCCCCAATGAAACTATTCGTAAGCCTAGAAAGGAAGGTCTTTCCTTTGTTTCTATGAATTCAAAGAATTTTGAGAGATGTATTAAACCTACCATTTTGTCGCTGACTTCCATTAGTTTAACCCTTGATACGTACTCTCCTTCACCTCCCTCCTCTTCCAGGGTCCTTAGAGAAATCCTACTCTGTCCTACCCATTCTAAATGATTATCTTGTCCTTCAATATCAGAGGGATGGGGGAATCCTTGAAGCAATCCTCCCTGAAAAGATTATGTGTGAGTGTTAGAGTGGATGTAGTATTGTTACAAGAGACAATGTATGACAAAGTGAAAGCCTGTGATATTTTTTTAAAACTATTTTCTGGTTGGGAAGCTTGTGGCACAAATTCAGAAGGACTTTGGGGAGGACTCATGGTAGCTTGGAATCCCCTGCATGAAAATTTTAAACCTTTCTTATCCTCGACTGGTATTTTAGTGGAAGGATCTATTATGGGTTTTGATCAGACCATTTCCATTATAAATTGCTATGGTCCATACTGTCAAAGACAAGCCTTTTGGGATAAAGTGATTCACTAGGGTGTCTTGTCTTCCCCTTCTGTAATTCTTGGGGGGGACCTCAATTTAACTCTTTCTGCTGCTAAATTTTGGGGAGTTGGAAATTGTATGGATCCACTGTCAGACTATTTTGGGTCTCTTTTCTTAGACTCAAAGCTTTTAGATATTCTCCCTAACAAATTCATTCCCACTTGGTCTAATGGGAGGGAGGGTTCTCCAATTATAGCCAAAAGGCTCAATTGGTTCCTAATGGCAGAAGCACTTTCGAAACACATATCGAAGTTTAGATCTTGGGCTATTCCTTCCTTCATATCTGATCATAAACCCATTTGTTTAGAGTTGGATTTCAGTAACCATAGGATGAAAGTTCCTTTCAAATTCAATCATTCTTGGCTACAAGATGAGGACTTCTCCTTACTTGTTAGAGTAAAATGGACTTCTTGGGATATTATAGACTGTGATTCCCCCATGGATAAATTGGCACATAAATTAAAGTTTTTGAAGAAAGAAGTTATTTGTTGGGAGAAACATAAAAGAAAGGAACTAAATAAAGATTTAGTGGGTATTGAACAAGAATTAGAGGAACTATCTTCATGTTTGGATGGGGAGATGTTCTCTAGTAACAGAATAAGTAATTTAATGTGGTTGGAATCAAGGAGAATCCAAATCCTAATGATGGAGGAGGACACATGGAGACTTAAAATCCGTGCTATTTGGATTTCATAAGGTGAGAATAATACCAAATTCTTCCATAAATTTTCCAATGAAAGAAGGTTGATTAATACTATTTGGGAGATAAAAGATTGTGATGGCAATATATTTTCAAATCATAGCTCTTTACAGGAGGTTGTTATGAAACATTTCAAGGAATATTATATGAGCAATGATATGACTTGCATTGATTCACAACTTAAAGTAGTGCAACATTTTCCTAGATTCTTTTCGGAACTGGAGGGACATCAGATGTTTGAGGCAATCATTCTCAATGAGGTTGAAGACATCCCAAAATTCTTTGTAAAGGACAAAAGTCCTAGCCCTGATGGCTATACGTTTTTGACTTTTTTTTTATATTATGGGCAAAGACCTTCTGGAGGTGATTGAAGCCTCAAGAGTAAATGGATATGTATCAGGGGCTATAAATTCCACCTTTATCACACTTATTCCTAAGAAGTACAAGCCATAAACTTTCAATGACTTTAGACCAATTTCTTTATGTAATTTGGTTTATAAAGTCATTGCTAATATAATTAAGCCTATTATTTCCGCCCATATCTCTGAGGAATAATTTGGCTTTCCCTCTAACATGCAAATATTGGATGCAGTTGGAGTTGCACATGAATCAATTCACTCCATTAAAGTTAAGAAATTGAAAGGGTCAATTCTCAAAATTGACCTTATAAAAGATTATGATAGGGTGGATTGGACCTATCTTAGGCTTATCCTCTTTCAAATTAGCCTTCCTGTGACTGTGGTTAATTGGATCATGGCTTGTGTGACTTCTGGCAATTGTGCACTGTTGATAAATGGCTCACCCACTGGTTTTTTTAAGGAATTTAGGGGACTAAGACAAGGATGTCCTATGTCTCCCTTACTCTTTCTGTTGGTTATTGAAGGACTCGATAGATTATTTCGTCACCACAAGGAGGAAGGATTATTTGTTGGAATAAAAATCACAAAGAATTTCAATATTTCACATCTACTCTTTGTAGATGATGTCCTAATATTTGGGAGAGGAAGATTGAAGGACTGGGAAATCTTAAAAGATATTTTGTAAGTGTTATGTGATGCCTTTGGGATGGAGATTAGCGAGCATAAATCTGTTTTGATACAGAACAATGTAGACATTACTTTACTTAGACATATTGTTCTACTTTTTCCCTTCCACATTGAATCTCTGGATTCAAGTTTTAAATATTTGGGATTTTCTTTAAAGCCTAATTGTTATAAGAAGGAGGATTGGGGTTGGCTTGTCTGAAAATTTGATAAAAGAATGGGTATTTGGACATATAGATGGCTTTCTTTGGGAGGCAGACTGACCCTTCTTAAATCTGTTCTACAGAGCATCCCAGTGTATTGGTTGTCCTTGGCAAAAATTCTTGCTTCGATCTTAAAATCCATTAGAAGTAAAATGTTTCATTTTCTTTGGGCTGGTTGTTCTGAAGGGAGAAAATTTCATCTTTCTACTTGGGAAAGTCTTTCTATTCCTAAGAAATTAGGAGGTTGGGGTATCAAGAATTTAGATTGGTTTGGAAAAGCTCTTTGTATGAAAAGCATGTGGAGAGGTCTCTTTGGTACAATACTGTGGTCTAATTTGTTGAAGGACAAGTATTTACATAATTCTTTTGTGGTTGAATGGTTCAGACTGCCTCAACGCTCTTTTAGAAATGCTTCTAACTTTTGGAGAGGGATGTTGTGATCCATCCATTGGATGGTATCTTGGTTAATATGGAAAGTTGGCAATGGCCTTCAAGTTGCACTGGGAGTTGACTCCTTCATAGGAGGATATCACTTCTACAGAATTTCAGAACATTTATGTGATTACTTAAACAACATGGGATTTAATTATTTGAGACAGATTAGGAATTTGGCTTCCTTGGTCCCTTTACAAAATTATTGGCTCTCTACTGATGATATTGGCTTGGTTGGTACTTGGGCAATTGAATGGAATCATTTTATAGATGGTTTAAATCTGTTGGCATCAGAATCTCAGAGGAACCAGATTCTCTTGTATGGGGATGGAATGAATCATAAGGGAGGGTAGCTACAAAATTGGCCTACGAGTTTATCTCAACATATTCTACGATCATAGCTAAATGGTGGTTCCTCAAGCTTTGGAAATGGAATCTTCCAGAGAAATAAAATGTTTTATGTGGCTTTGTTTGGAAGAAAAAATCCTGACGTGGGAAAATATACAAAAAAGAGGATATCAAGGCCTTAGTATATGCAAATTGTGTTTGAAGCAGGGGGGAACCACTGCTCATTTATTTATACATTGTTCCTTCTTCAAAAGAATATGGACCCTGGTTTGTGGTAGATTACATTTATCAGGTACTTGGGGAGGTGATTCAATTGATCTTTGTATGCAAAATTGGGTGAAGGAAAGGCATTATTTGACTGAATTGCCTATTTTTATAATGTGGGGAGTTTGGATAACACGTAATTTGGCCCTCTTCGAAGGAAAATATTTTGATGCATATGTTGTCAGTTCTAGAATTATTGCTTATTTTTATGAATTTCACAAGGATAAATTCTCCTTTAATGACAAAGTTCTTTGTTATTCTCTGCCTAATTTATTTGAGAATATGTTTGTAGGTTTCATTGATGGTGCAACTGCTAATGGATTTTGTGGAGCAGGTTTTTTACTAAAACCTTCACAACATTTTTCAATGCATGCTTACTTTGGAGGAGGGAAATGAACAAATACAAAAGTTGAGATTATTGCTCTCTGGGGTTTGTTATGGCTGGCTAGAAATCTCAAATTGGACAATCTTCAAGTACTGGGGGGTTCTAAAGTTATTACAAGATGGGCACCAGGAATGGTTAATTTACAGGTGCTAGCTCTTGATCAATGGAAAAGGAGAATCATGTGTCTCAAGAAAGAATTTGTCTACATTGCCTTCTCCCATATTTACAAGGTTCATAATTTGGTTGCGGACAAATTATCTAAAAAGGTTGTGGGCCTTCCATCTGACATTTTATATTATCAAATTTGGCAAAATGGGGTGTTGTCTAGCACTATTACTATTCCTTTTGACTACCTTTAAGTCTCTTTTTCAGATGGTTATTACTTTTCTTCAGGGTATATAGAAGTTTTTTTAGGCTGAAAACAATTTATGTCAGTATGTATTTAGTGTCTTTGTATATTTGTAGGAAGATGTTCTTTTTTTTGGAATTTTTGGAACTTCTTTGCCATCTATGTTTTGACAGCAAATTGTTCAAGTTCTAGTTACAGGGACTAACTCTGTATGGAACATATTATCTTTGATTTTAATAATAACAAGATAAATTTTTTTCCTGAAAAAAAAAATAATAATCATAAATAAAAAAACAACCACCTATACTCCTTTGCCAAAATGTGGAAACCACAATTAATAACATAATAGTTGAAATCTTTGCAATGAGGATAGGTAACCAATAGCCATTAGCGTGGATATTTGACACCTTAGAGTGGAAGGAAATTCTAAAATTTATGGACACTTTCTTTTCTAACAACAATTTGGAGTAATGTGAAATCAACTCGCGTTGGGCAACTTTGCATTATGAATCTTTAAATTTAAGAAAAGCTTTTTAAAAGGTAACTTTAGACACATTTGTTGAAGGAGTAATAAAGCCATTGATGTTAACTTTTAGACACATTTTTTGAGGATAATAAAGCCATTGATGTATGAGTATAGGAGTAGATTCTGATTGGGAGTAGGAGGCAATGTAAAGGCCTTCACATGGGGAGAATATGGAAAAATGGGGCTTTTTAATCAAATAATTAATAAAGAAAAGAACATAGTTAATGCAATAGAAATGGGTGAATAATTATCATTAATTTTATTAAGTAATTAAAGATAATAAAATTTAAATATAATAAGTTATTAAGGAAATGATTAATGATAATGATAATGTAATGACAATTAATGAGTTGAACAATGTTCAACTACTCTACAGGAAGGAGTGTGGTTTCATGTCAAGTTAATGAGTCACAAGTTCGAATATGTAATGAGGTATACAATGTTCAACTACTTTATATGAAGGATTGTGGTTTCATGTCAAATTAATGAGTCACAAGTTCGAGTGTGTAATGAGCCACTTCAAGATGGTGGAAAAAACATCCTCTTTCACTATAACATCAAATGTACAAGATGTAAGAGCCCTAACTACTGAACTCCCAAAATTATACAAATAGTGAAAAACCACAAGCCTTTCAAATTCACGTAGAAGAATATAGACCTATGGAATAACTTAACTTGCTTAAAAACAAAATAACCTAACATAACCTTCCCTAATATTTATATATTAACATGAATTATGTTCATTGTTTTTGGGATAAGTGGTATGAAAGTAATAGTCCTAATAGTTGTAAGTGGGATCTTATAAGCATTGTAATACTTTAATTTTTAAAATAATAAACTTTATAGAACTTTATAGTTGTAACGGTAGGAAAGCATTGTAATACTTTAATTTTTAAAATAATAAACTTTATAGAACTTTATAGTTGTAACGGTAGGAAAGGGTGTGGTTATCAAATTTTTTATATGATTATGTGAAATGTCATAAGGCTCTAGTTTGATAGAGATAAGGTCCAAGGTCATTTTCTGAGAATTAGACTAAAGGGCCCAAAGAATTAATAACTATTGTAATTTTATAAATTGTAATATAAAGTTATTTAATAATTTATTAAAAAAGATATTGGAAATTTGGGCTTCAAATTTCATGGCATATAACATATGTATCTTAATTTTATTTGAAACTTTATTTAGACAAAAAAAAAATTAGTAAATAGGGAACATAAACTATAAGAACTTATGGAAAATTTGCAAGTAACAAAGATGCATTCTCTACTCTTTAACTTCATCTGAGGGTCTCAAAGATACATGAAATTCCTTCTATTAATCTATCCTAATACTCAAAAATTTTGTTGATGTTTGTAGCATCGGATAGATACTTCCGCACAGGTCTAAATGTCTAGACGTGTGGAAGTTGTCTAAAGCCTTCTACCTTGGTAATTTACTTTAATTAAATGAATTATTAAAGTAAAGTGCTTTTATTAATTAGTTGAATTTTATTTAATGAAATGCTAAAGTAATTAGCATTATTGAATTAAATATTAGCCATTGATCTCAAGTGAGGTGAGAAGTAATCTCAACCGTCGATCACTTTAGAGATTAGGGTTAGGTCATAACTAAAGATTATAAAAGCATGGTAAGGGTGAAAGAGGAGACACTTGATACACTTGATACTCTTTTGATACATAGAGGGTTGGATCATGGAGCACTGTGATTCAAGGAGATATTGGATATGTGGAGAAGGACTTCCATCTAGACAGGTCATGGAGAAGAGAGAACATAGGCAGTTGCAAGTGGGTTTTAGCAGATTGAAGCTGCAACAACATGGTCGTGTCATACAGAGTTTGTCATGTAGTCTTTGTGCATGTGTACGCGGGTTTCGGTGGAGACATGCGCATATACATGGGTTTGCTTAAGGAAAGGCACGTACATCTCGAGAAACGTGAAAGTTCAGGATTGTACAACATACCAGGAGTTGCTAGGGTTTGCATGTGTTGTCTAAAGTTTTATGTGTTTCTTTGTGGGCCATTTTTAGATATTTGAAGATAAGCTTAGTTTATGGGTAGAATATCTTTGTGTATTGTGTTTGAGATTTTGGTTTCTAGTATTGCTTTCGCTATTTATTTGATTTGATTATTACAACAAGTGTGTTTTGTTTTGTGAGTTGCTAATTTGATTTACAATGAAGAAATCACTAGATAACAAAGTACCTAGGTGCCAGAGTGAGGAGGAATTTCAACAATTTCAAGATTACAAATAGAGTTAGCCATAATTTTTATAGTGCATAGAGTGCCTACGTGATAGTCATTGTTTTGCCCAAGAAACATGTAGAATATTTGAGAGGAATATTGTATTAGGAAAGTTTTCAAAACTTATTAGAATGTGGTTTAACAAGAGAGGTTTACATTCCTGTATTCGATGTGTTGTTATTGGCTCTATGGATGAAGAAGTGAGGAGATACCTTTGTGCTCCTGAGTGATAGATCACTTGGTTCCATAAATTTGAGAATATATACAAAATATTCTACTAACTATGTATTTCGACATCTATTATACGTTGATACATCATATGAATAGACTTATTATATGTTATATGTTGAGACATATATGAATAGACTTATTATGAGAGATAAGGAACTTGTAATATTCTCAAATATAATTTTATCTTCCTTCTCATGCCCCATTTGAGGCAAAATATGACCGTGGTTAATAATCATGTGGAGGTTGTTGGAACTCATTAGAAGTGTCCCTGACATTTATGTACTCTATTCCTCCCCTTGTTGCTTCCCAAGTTCTCTTGAACTCCAACTTGGATGAATTGATGAGGATCAAGCTAGAAGCATTTTCAAATATAATTCTTGGATTTTGGGTTTCAAGTTGTACCTCAATCACTTCATATCTTGACCCCTTTGACCTATCACACATGGATTCTTGAATAAAAAACATATGGATTATAAATAAGTATAAGTCTTCTTAGAGCTTGTTGTTTGGGGGCACTCTCGAGCCCTCTTTAGTTCGGGGATAAAATGATCATTTGAGAACATATTTGAGGGTCTTGCCTACTCTTAGGACCCCGTTGATGGTTAACTATTTTCCCTCCCTTAGTTTCTTCTTGACCTGAGACTTTGCTAGAGACACGTGATATTTTCACCCTACTGAGTTTGGGCTAGCTTGGTTTAAAGTTATCCCTCCTTCCAAAACCTCATATTCTTCCATCATTTCATTTTTCAACCTTAACTAATACGAGGATTTTAAAATGGGTTTAAGGGCTTTCTCCCAACCTTCTTTGAAAGTTGAACATTGTATATAAATAACATATATTCAATATTTATTTTAATTCGTTGCTCATTATGATTACATCACCGTGTATAAATACAAGTAAATGAGTAAAGTCACGTCTTTTAAAATATTAAGCGTGACTTTATATTAACAACTTAAAATTTAAACGTAATATAATAAACTATATTACAAGTCATCCTTGTTGAAAATAATTACCTAGGTGAGCGTGTAATATTTCCAACACCCCCCATGAACACTACTAGGGTGTACATGATGAATGGGTCCCGAAAAACAAGGCCATGTTAGGTACCTAGTGTACAATGCATCTAAGAATGAAACAATAAAAAAAAATAGAGGGAAGAGGGAAAACATCATGGGAAACCCTCCCCGCAAAGTACAATGCAAAAAATGAAGATGGAAAGCCCACTGCTAAGCAATTGTGTCCTTCACTCCAAGACGATCACAATTGAGCGTGACTTTACATTAACAGTGTAAAATTTAAACACAATATAATAAATTTTATTACAAGTCATCCTTTCTTGAAAGGATTCATCCTCCAACCATGGATAAAGATGAATGCTTGGATCTGAACTCCTCATTTTCCCAAGTAGCTTCATCTTCTAGTAAGTTTTTCAATTTGATCAAATACTCATTAACTTTTCTAGTACACAAGAATTTGGTTCGTACTTCTAAGATACCTTCAGGATGTAGAATTAACTTTCCTTCTTCATCTAAAAGAGGCAATTTTGTTTGTATATGAACGATAGGACCCAACTTTTTCTTCAAACAAGAAACATGGAAAACGTCATGCAACTTTCCTTTATTTGGAATATCAAGGGCGTAAGCAACTTGACTGTTTATCTTTCAAATATGATAGGGTCCATAAAACTTAGGAGACAATTTGTGTTTCTTTTCATTTTAAAGAGAATTGTGTTTGTAAGGTTGTAGTCGAACAAACACCCAATCTCCTGTCATGAATTCTCGGTCGGTTCTTCTTTTGTCAGCTTGTTGTTTGATTCAGTTCCTTTCTTGTTCGAGGTGAGCTTTAAGAGTGCATAAAATTTGATTTGATATAGCTAGATAGTCTTTCACATAAGGGACTTTGGAATTGATAACATATTCCTTAATTGAGGGAGGCGGATAACCATACATGGCTTCAAATGAGGACATTTTTGTTGAGGTATGATATGTACTATTGCACCGTCATTCTGTAAGATGTAACCAATTAATCCATTGTGTTTAACGATCATTCACAAAATTCGTTAGATACCCTTCAAGGATTTATTAACCACTTCAATCTGGCCATTTGTTTGGGGATGGTATGAAGTACTCGTGGTTAAGGATGTCCCGACTTGGTTAAACAATTCTTTCCAAAAGTTGCTAGTGAAATTGGGATGCATGTCGCTTACGATATCCTTGGGAAATCCATGAAGCTTAAATTTTTTTTTAACATAGCTATCGATAACTTGGATAGCCTTGGATTTTGAGGAAATCCCAACAAAGTGGGCATATTGGGTTAGTCAATTGACGATTACAATTATAACATATTTTCTTTCAGAGGTGGGAACACTAGTAATAAATTCCATAGATATTTCATACCATTTTTGGACGGGAACATGAAAGGATCAAAGAAGACCTGAAGGAGAGATTGTTTCAAACTTTTTTCATTGATAGGTGTCACATTCTGCCACATATTTTTTGAATTTCAGACTGCTTACCCTTCCAAAAGAAAGTCTGGCATATATTGTGGTAAGTTTTGAAAAGCACCACATGTCCTGTTGTCGGAGAATCATCAATTTATTTTAAAACTTGGAGTTTGAACTTGGAAGAGTTGGGTAAAAATATTCTTTGTTTGTACCACAATATGTCGTTCTCCTAAGTGAGTTTAGGATTTGTATCTAGGTTGCTTTCAACTTCCTCTATTAGTTTCCTTATCTCTGGATTTTTGATATAATCAGTTTGAAATTCTAAGATCCATTCAGGAATGATGATGGAAATAAGCATAGCATAGCATTATTATCAAGTTTCCTTGATAACCCGTCTGTAACCAAATTCTCCCTTCCTTTTTTATAAAGAATATCGAAGTCAAAGACCTGGATTTTGTTCACCCGTTTTTTCTACTTAGATGAAAGGTTCTTCTGAGTTAGAAAATAATTCAAGCTATTATGGTCCGTTTTCATGAGAAATTTCATTCCCAACGAGTATTGTTTCCATTTAACCAAGGCATGCATAATTGCCAACATTTCTTTGTCATATGTTGATTTTGTTTGTTCCCTTGGTTTGGATTTTCAACTTTTGAATGCGATGGGATGATTATATTGCATAAGTACAACTCCTAATCTTGTTCCTAAAGCATCACATTCAAGGACACAAGTTTTGGAGAAATATGGTGCTGTCAAAACCGGGGTGGATGTCATTAAGAGCTTTAATCTTATAAAACAAGATTCAACCTCGTCATTCCATTTAAACACGTCTTTTTTCAATATTGTTATTAATGGGGCCACAATTTGTGCATAGTTTCGAACAAATATTTTGTAGTACCCGGTAAGACAAAGGAATCCTCGTAATGATGTGATTGATTTGGGGCTAGGCCACTCAATGACTGTCACATTTTTCTTCAGATCAACCTTGATTCCTTCATTTGATATGACATGTCCAAAAAATACTATCGTTGTTTGTCCAAAGTTGCATTTAGATTTGTTAGCATAGAACTTATTCTCTTGAAGGAGTTTTAATATTGTCTCTATGTGCTTAAGGTGTGAGTTCCAGTTCTTGTTATAAAAAAGGATATCATCAAAGAATACGAGTACAAACTTCCATAGGTACAGACGAAATAAATCATTCATCATTGCTTGGAAGGTAGCAGGAGCATTGGATAAACCGAAAGACATGACCCCGAAGTCGTACAACCCTTCATGGGTACAAAAAGCGGTTTTGGGAATGTCTTCCTCTCAAATTCTTATTTGGTAATAACCTGATTTTAGGTCCAGCTTGGAGAAATATTTAGCGCCATGGAGATCGTCCAATAAATCATCCACAATTGGAATTGGAAATTTATCCTTTATCGTAATTTTTTTCAATGCTCAATAATCAACACAGAGGCTATATGATCCATCCTTTTTCCTAACAATTATCACTAGAGTTGAGTAGGGACTCTTTCTTTGAGTAATAACACTGGAGTCCAATAATTCTTGAACCAAACGTTCAATTCATGTCCTATGTTAGCGCGACTACCTATAAAAAAAATCTAATTGGGGCAGAACCAAAGAACAATTCTATGACGTGGTCTCTAGAATGAGGTGGAGGAAGCCCACGAGGAGGTTCCTGAAAAATGGTGTTATATTTTCCAAGAATTTTGTCTAATTTCTTGGGATCGTCATTTTTGTTCTCATTAGTAATTCCCTTTATCGCATAGAAGTGTAAGAAATAATCTTGGGCTCCCTTTTTAATAATTTTTTCCATCCTATTAGATGAGACTATTTGTGGGGATGGATAGTTAATTCCATGTAATTTGTACTTTTCCCCATTTTCATAAAATCTTATAAATTGCTCTTGTAAGTTTAATCCAACAGTACCAAGAGTGGCTAACCATTAGGCCCCCAAGACAATATCTACCCCTCTGATTGGAATAACATACATAAGCTATTTTAATTTATAGTAATTCATGGATACTTCTACCTTGTGGCATTTCCCATCACATGAAGTAGTCCTATTTCCCAAGATGGAGACTTGAATTTCAGAGGTAGGATAAATGCATATGTTTAATTGCCTTGCTATCTTCGTATCTATAAATTTATGTGAACTGCCACTATCTATGAGCACTGTTACTTTAGTTTTCTTAACATAGCCATAAAATTTAAGAGTTCAGGGTTGAGAAATACCCGTCATTGCGGCGATAGAGATTGTTGGACTTGCGTTTTGATTTCTTGACTCGTGGGAATTTCGTGAGTCTCCATCATTTGTTTCTTCATTGGATGAAGATATGTCCCATGCTTCCTCGTCCTTTTCATTGTCACTCTTGTCTACTTCGCAATGAAAAAACTTTTTGTCCTTGCACTTATGGCCTGGTTTTTAATTAGGTGTGTTACATTTAAAACGTTGGTCCTTATGTTGTCTCGTATTTGGTAGTGGTGTCCTTTTGTGAGGGGGGGTGTATTTGGAGCTAGAGGCTTCGAGTGAGCACTATGATGTCTTTTGATATGCTTTAAGTGTTTTTTCATCGATTTTGGATTTCTAACGAGCTTGCTCAATATCCCTAATGTCAAGTAATTCAAGCTCATTTTGGATATTTTCCTTCAACCATGATAAGGCTATTTGAAGTATCCAATCTTTCGATATATTAGGGACATGGGTGGCTAGCACACATAGATCCTGAAAAATTCCTCCATCGTACCGGACTATTGTAATCGGGCAAGTTTATCAGAAACCCCCTTTTCTTCTATGTCGAGAGAACATAGGAAGAAGTTCTTTTTGAACACAACCTAGTCTCTTGCTAGAGATTTGGAATTTTCTCTCCACCATAGGAACCACTCATACACAAAGTCCTTCAGATGTATAGATGTGACGTTATTTTTTTCTTCATCGTCAGAAATTTGGTAATACCTAAAGTATTGTTCAATTTTATTACCCATCTTGTTGTTTCTCTTGTGTTCGATCCATCAAATTATAGAACAATAATCTTTGCCTTGGGAATGCCATTATTATGTGTCCCCATGTTGGATGAGTAGAGTGATTGGGGAGGCATCCAGTGTGAAGTTGAATTACCGAGGCTTCTATTCCCATTTGCTATTATTTCAAGCTTGATCCTCATGTCATTGTAATTTCTATTGCACTCTGCCAATCCTTCATCCAATTTTCCAATTTTGGCATCTAGCAAAGTATTTACTTGATTTATAAGGTCTACACAAAATTCTTTAAGGCCTTCGCTTAGTTCCAACATGGAGGGAGTGTTTTCGTCTGATCCTCTTGCCTTTTTCTCTATTTCCCCGGTCTTTTTCTCTGATCTCTTCATTGTTGCTCACGGGTAAGAAGGCACAAGCTATCCATTACCAGAAGAGGAGAGGGAAGTGAAATATGTTTACAACTATTCGTTTCAATAAGGAGACGAGGTCGAGGGAATCGTGGTCAAAGGGAAAAAGGAAATTGGAGTCGTAGATGAAGAAGGCAAGGGATAAGATGCAAGGATGTATGAAGGGCCAAGATAGATGATGTGAGAGCCGAGATATGTGAGGGTTTGTGAGGGCATGTGGGGTTGTGAGGGGTTTGTGAGGGAGAATGATGAGGCGAATGAAGACGCGGGTAGAGGACACGCAGGAGTGGATGTGGAAACTGAGAGGAATGATTGGTCGAGAGGGTTTCAAATGGTGAGGGACAAGGAGACACGGGAGTGGATGTGAAAAATGAGATGGAAACACAACAATTGGATGGAATCAGAGATGGCGAGGATGATGGGCCAAGATTAGCACAAATATAACTACTCTGATACACCAACGAAATGAAAGGTGAAGAGAGGAGAGGATAGATGCTCTGATACACCAATGAAGAGAGGGGAGGATGGACGCTTTGATACCAATTGAAAGTTGAACGTTGTATATAAATAACATATATTTAATATTTAGTTTAATTTATTGCTCATTATGATTACATCAACGTGTATAAATACACATAAATGAGTAAAGTCATGTCTTTTAAGCAATTGAACATGACTTTACATTAACAATTTAATTAATTTAATTGTAATGTAATAAAGTATATTACACAAGTTCTCTTGAACTCAAACTTGGATGAATTGATGAGGATCAAGCTAGAAGCATTTTCAAACATAATTCTTGGATTTTGGGTTTTAAGTTGTAAGCCAATCACTTCAACTCTTGACCCATGTTGACCTATCACGCATGGTTTCTTGAATAATAAACATCTAGATTATAAACAAGTACACATCATTTTAGAGCTTGTTGTTTGGTGGCACCTTCGAACCCTATTTAGTTCGAGGATAAAATGATAATTTGAGAACATATTTGAGGGGCTTGCCTGCTCTTAGGACCCCATTGATGGTTAACTATTTTCCCTCCCTTAGTTCCTGCTTGGCTTAAGACTTTGCCTAAGACATATGAGATTTTCACCCTACTGAGCTTGGGCTAGCTTGGCTTAAAGCTATCCCTCATTCCAAAATATCGTATTCTTCCATCATTTAATTTTTCAACCTTAACTAATATGAGAATTTGAAAATGGGTTTAAGGGCTTTCTCCCAACCTTTTTTGATTTGTTTTTTCAATGGAGAGGCATTTTTTGCTAGATATTCATCCTCAAACTTTAGAGACTAAGAGAATTTATCCTTTGAGCCACTCTTAGGATTCAAAACCACATTTTCTTGCCCTAATCCATTTAGGGTTTGAACTTTAGGCCCAAAAGAACTATGTTTAGGGCTCGCAACAACCTTAGGCATCCTAAAAGGGGATTAAAGGGTCTTAGGATCCCTATCTCCAAAGCCTTCAGTGTTTAAATGACCAATACCCAATCACCCATTGGAATAAGAGGGTTTTTGTTGAATTTCCTTAAAACACAAAGAAGGGATTGGATTAGGCATACTTTGACGTGGTGTTGTTGTACTTTGATCATGAGGCTTTGATCTCAGATCTTGAGGTAGCTCCTTGCTCTCCACGCACTTTGAAGGATTACAACCAAATTGTGATGCAAACATTGATATACACTCAAAATCCTACCTATCTCGTTGGATGCTTCCTTCTACAGTCTTTGCCAAATCTTTGAAATCTCCTCAAAAATAACCCACATTTTCTTCTTCCTTACAAAACCCATCATAGGATTTTTACAGTGCTATTTAGAAAGGGTTATTTACAGGGTATTTATGGATATCCATTTAGTAAATTTCATAACACACTTAACCATTATATATGCAATACTTTTAAAGGTGGTCATTGAAACCTTTATTTGATAATAGTTGAGGAAAAATAAGACAATTCCTTCTTTATATATATATATATATATATATATATATATATATATATATATATATATATATATANATTATATATGCAATACTTTTAAAGGTGGTCATTGAAACCTTTATTTGATAATAGTTGAGGAAAAATAAGACAATTCCTTCTTTATATATATATATATATATATATATATATATAGAGAGAGAGAGAGAGAGAGAGAGAGAGAGAGAGAGAGAGAGAGAGAGATTTCTATTAATGACAAAATGTACATGATATCAAGGTCTGAGAGGGTGACCTTAACAAGTCACAATTCCAAAATGAATAATTAGAGAGTTGGATAGCTTGTCCAAAGGAAAACCAAGCCAGTGTATTAAACTATAATAAAAAAATCCAACTGAAGAAGTCCCTCTGGCTAACCCAAGTCTGAGTATCTAGTCTAGTATTATGAAAAACAATGAAATTACTATTACACAGAGAGCTACAAGTAGCAGAACCCATAAAAAAAAATTAACAAAAAATAGTTAAGTTTGTCCACTTATTAATTCACTCCATACTCTACCAGTAGTTCCATCTTAACTTTGGATCTATACACCAAGAGAGATAAAATCTCTTGAAGTGTAATTCTTTTAATCGTTTAAAATGGATTTAAGTGCACATAAAGAAAGGAACACCAATATTTTTATATAAATATCATATTTATAGCATCTCTTATAAGTCCCTGCCTCTGACATGGACTATAGCAATCGGTTCCTCCATTGACTCTCCATTAGTTGAAGTTTGACGAAAACAATTTGAGCTTTTACGAAAGTATGACATTACAGATTGATTGATTTTTTTAATTATTTTAAAACATTTTTTTCTGAAATGTGATTCGTTGTTCAATTAAACTTCTTATTGTCGCGACGGTGGTGGAATGATGCAACAGAATAAATGTAGGTAACTTACCATATTTCGATGTACCTTCTCACACGAAGGCGATCGATGTGAGTCACATGGAGGAACAACTTCTTTATTACAGACAAATAAATGCAAATGTACCCACCTTTGGTTTGGCTTAATATGATTCACCAGTAACCCTGCCGCCGATCTAAATAACATGCAAGAGAATAGATAAAGAGGCATTGTTCCACTTGTTATAATGAAGATAGTTATCATACCTGCAAAAATTACGATAACATAAGATGGATTGAAAACTTTTTTAAAAACATGTTCGAATTGTAATCATTTTTTGAAAGAACAGGTCTGCAGGCTTTCGAGATCATGGCAATCGCAACTGTGGGAAACAATCGTAGTTGGTATTTTTTTAATCTCTGGCATGGACTATAACAATCAGTTTCTCCGTTGACTCTCCATTAGTTGGAGTTTTACCAAAAAAAATTGAGCTTTTTCGAAAGTATGACATTACAGATTGATTTTTTTTTTTTTAATTCTTTAAAATTGTTTTAAAACATTTTTATAAAATGTGATTCGTTGTTCAATTGAACTTCTTATTGCCATGGCGGTGGCAGAAGGATGCTACTAAATAAATGCAGGTAACTTACCATCTTTCATTGTACCTTCTCACATGAAGGAGATCCTTGTGAGTCACATGGAGGAGCAACTCCTTATTACAGACGAATAAATACAAATGTACCTGCCTTCAGTTTTGGCTTGATCTGATTCGCTAGTAACCCCGTCGTTGATCCAAATAACATGCAAGAGAATAAATAAAGATGCATTGTTCCACTTGTTGTAATGAAGATAATTATCATACTTGCAAAACTTATGATAACATAAGATGGATTGAAAACTTTTTTAAAAACATGTCCTAACTGTAATCTTTTTTTGAAAGAACTTGTCTGCAGGCTTTCGAGATCATGGCAATCGCAGCCGTGGGAAACAATCGTTGTTGGTATTTTTTAATTAAATAATAAAATTAATATTTTTTATTTGGATTCCTATTGGATACAAAATTTAAATTCTTATTACAAATGCGATGATGAGGTTCTCAGTTTTGTCAATGATTAGACATGAACATTAAGTGATTTGTCAGTGAATCAACATTCAAATCTCGCCATTTAATGCAAGGTTGACAGTCCATGATGATAAGGGCTTTGGGTATTAAAGTGCGAGTGCCGAAATGTATACAACTAAGATTTATTTGATACTCGTCCATGTATCACTAGTAGGTAGGAATCTGTACGTCGAATACTGAGGAAAATGTGCTGGCATAAACTTGCTATTTGATCTTGCAAAACAGGTTTATTGTTTCATTTTCAAAGTTTTGTTTGACATTTGAGTGTACAGATACATTATGAACCACACATTCCTTGATCCAGATGGATCTCGGTGACCATCCACCTTTTTCACTGAATCGCCATTTTGAGCCTGTGGTTTTGATAAACCATGATATTCATCCTTTTGATGGGGAATGGAATGTAATCTCATCTTCATCTGTTAATTACAGACATCATGTAATGATTTCCTAGTGGTTTTATGTACATTCCTACAACATAGCGTGAATGCATCGGATCCCATTAGAACTCTATAGTTAAGCGCGCTCATGCTAGAGTAGTATTGGAATGGGTGACTGCTCAGGAGGTGCTAGTATTTTACATGCCTATGGCATTTTATAAACTTAGTCCAATTTATCCCACATGCATCATGGGAATTGTTTTCCTTTCACTCTCTCATATATAATTGAGGTGAAGGAGGCCCTTTAAGCATGCAATGGAGTGTGATGTAAAGCTTATTGTGAATGGAGCGTAGCCAACATCTCTTTCTTTTTAGAGATAAGCTACCCCATTTTTCCAGTTTGTGTTCTACAATGTTTTTCTATCTTATTCAATAATAGAAGTTGGGTTTCATTGTATTTATGTCTTCTCTTCTATATTCTTGTGTATTTCATTGTTATATCTCGGTTATATTTCTGTCGTCATGTCATTCTCAAAATAATCTGGATCAGTGGTATCAGAGTAGTCTGCTCCTTGTCATTTCTCGGAGCAGGTCCCCGACGAGGTCAGGGTATAGAGATTTGGGTATCGAGCTAGTTTCTCTTGAGGACAACCACTCTCGCTAGCCCAAGAGACCTCCCATGGTGGAAGAAAGGAGAGATGACAGAGCAAGAGATCCTTTTAAGACGTTCCTCAAGGAAGCCCTTGTGCGACAAATGAACGAGATGATGGACAACTTCTTTCAGATCCTTTGAAGACTATCGATGGCAGTAGCTGAGGCATCTTCAACAAGCAACCATTTCGCAAGTGCAACACCCTTCAAGGTACAAGTTAATTTTGATATCCCGTTATTTGTGTAGATTTTAACCTTGTACAATATTTATTGCAAACAKATTTTCAGTAAAAGAACATAAAAGATACAATGGCAAATACAAACATTACATAGAGAGTTTTCCCCTGGAAACCCAAACTGGGAAGACCAACATATTCTATATTCATTCATAGTGATACATTGTTTACAATACAATATACATATAGGAGCCAATGACATCCAAAACCCTAACCCAATGACCTGGATTAGTCAACAACCCTAATTCCTTAACTGGAAATAGAAAACCATCGGCAAAAACTATGTGCCGAAAAACCGCCCAACAATGAACACAAAAATCGAGGCAAAAATGTGACACGTTTCTCAAGGCAAAAGCAAAGAATATAACACATACCCAACAATTTGAAGGCCAGATAGATGCAGATGCTCTAGAAAAATGGTTGAATCTGTTAGAAGGTTATTACTCTATCCGAAAATTTTCCGACAGTGAAAAGATCACCTTCGCGCTCCTTAAATCCCTTCCCCACGTTAGAGCTTGGTGGGAATGTTACTAGGAGAGCTACACCGCGGATGAATCTACACTATTTGGGAGAGAACCCACTTGGGTGGCCTTTGTAGATGCCCTAAAGGAGGAGTTCTACCCTGTTAGAAACTATGATGACTAATACATGAAATGGACAACTCTGCGTCAGAAAAGAGACCAGACGGTGCCGAAGTACACCAAAATATTTCATACCTTTTTCTCAAAGCTGGGTATCAAAGACTTCGAGCGGCACCTGGTTTTGAAGTACCGCAGTGGTCTACACAGGTACATCCAAACATAGATGGATTTATTAGACATCTCCTCACTGGGAGTTGCTTATCGATATGCAGTCAAAATTGAGCAGAAATTCAAGCAGCAGAGTAAGTGGGAGAAGCATGGACAGAGTAAGGAAGGCCAACCTCAAGAGAGCCAGTCCCATATGCAGGAAAAGAAGGGTAACATGAAGTATAAGAAAGACACTGGAAAGTGGTGTGAGTTACACAATAGCCCTTGGCACAACACCGATGAATGTCGCTCAATATAATCATTGGTGGCCGAGCTCAAAGACAAAGAGACGAACCTCGACTTGGACCCTGATTCAAAAAATAATAAAAGGATACAGATCATTGATGCAGAACCCATTGCTACTATCGCAAGTGCAACAATCCAACCAGAAGAGGATCCTAAGGAGGGGGAGCGACTCTTCCATTCACATATGTGGGTGAAGGGGACCCCACTGCATTTTATTGTTGATAGCGGAAGCCAAAAGAACATCATCTCAACAAAGGTTGTCAAGCAGTTGGATTTGCCAACAACACCACACCTGCAACCATACAACATCGGGTGGATTCGCCAGGGTCAAGATCTTTGTGTCAGCCAACAATGTCTCTTGGCCTACGACATCAAGCCCTTCAAGGATGAGGTATTGTGTGATGTTGCCTCACTGGAAGTCTATGATTTTCTATTAGGCCAGCCATATATGTGGAGGTGTCATGTCGTTTATGAGTCTCGACCTCGTAGCATCATTGTTACTCTGGGGGGTCAACTATACCGGATACCAGAGGTAGCTCCGACTATTATCCCACCAAAACAATGCCACACAATAATATCTCATAGTACAAAGTTTAGCCTCTTCACAATCCGATCAGAAGGTGAACAGAAGAACATTGCAACCACTGCAACCTCAACACAAGACCTTTCTATCCAGCAGAAGCAGATCGACAAGATTGTAGAAGAGTACCAAGATGTTCTTGTTGCACCTATGGGGGTGCCTCCACACTGCCCAATCAAGCAAGTTTATAACAAAACCCTTCATATTCTTCATGTTGCATCTTCACCGACAGAGTCCTCCCACACTTAGGTAGATCATGCAACTAGATTGGTTGAATGAATCCAACCCCTCTAGCAACAGGTTCATGACAGCCTTCAACAAGCTAAGCAGGACAACTTCTTCAGCAAGGCAAGCAACGCACCGAGATTCATATTTAGCGTAAGTCTCCCCATCTCCCAAGGGAACTTGACATAATGGGGACCATTGCTTCCTAAGGGGGGAGAAATGATCCAGATGGATCTCGGTGGCCATCCACCCTTTTCACTGAATCACCATTTTGAGCCTGTGGTTTTGATAAACCACGATATTCACTCTTTTGATGGGGAATGGAATGTAATGTCATATTCATTTGTTAATTACAGACATCATGTAATGATTTTCTAGTGGTTTTATGTACATGCCTACATCATAGCGTTAATGCATTGGATCCCATTAGAACTTCGCAGTTAAGCGTGCTCAGGCTAGAGTAGTACTGGGATGGGTGATCGCCAATTTAGCCTACATGCATCATGGGAATTGTTTTCCTCTCACTCTCTCATATATAATTGAGGTGTAGGAGACCCTTTAAGAATGCAATGGAGTGTGATGTAAAGCTTCTTGTGAATGAAGAGTAGTCAACATCTCTTTCTTTTTAGAGATAAGCTACCCCATTTTTCCAGTTTGCGTTCTACAATGTTTTTCTATCTTATTCAGTAATAGAAGTTGGGTTTCACTGTATTTCTGTGTTCTCTTCTATATTTTTGTGTATTTCATTGTTATATCTCGGTTATATTTCTTCCTTCAAGTCATTCTCAAAATAATCCGGATCATTCCTATTATGGGCTTCCAAGGAATTATATTCTTGTTCTCTTAAGGATTGATACATGGTTTATATTTATGCAATAATGCAACTGTAATACTAGTTATAATGAAGATAATTATCATAGTTGCAACAAAATGATGATAACATAAGATGGATTGAAAACTTTTTTAAAAACATGTCCTAACTGTAATCTTTTTTTGAAAGAACATGTCTGCAGGCTTTTGAGATCATGGCAATCACAACCGTGGGAAACAACCTTATAACATATGTGTTTAATGACATGCATTACTCCCTACCAAAGTTTGCCAACATTGTTACCAATTTCGTGGGCACAATCTTTCTTCTATCCATCCTAGGAGGATTTCTCACCGAATCCTACCTTGGCAGTTTCCTGACAAACATAGTCTTCGGTTTGATTGAATTAATTGTGCATCTTTCTCATCCATCTCTTCCCATGGCTCATAGTATTGAATTCAATTTGTGGTATATTAGGTATTAGATAGGCACAATTTCATTTTTACATTGAAAGGAATATATAATAGCTCATTACTATCTTTAGGGATATATTATAATGGCAGTACAAGCTCACGTGCCCAAACTGAAACCAAAGAGCTGCAACATTATGAATTCAGAAGAAACTTGCAAGCAACCCAAAGGGGTGCAAACGTTCTTCCTTTTTCTAGGACTATATTTAGTGGCTTTGTGAAGTGGATGTCTGAAGCCTAATATGTTTGCACACGATGGAGATCAGTTCGATGCAAATGATGCAAAAGATTGATGGAGGATGTCAACATATTTCAATTTTGCTTGTCTCAATTTCTGCATCGACAAATTGATTGCTTTAACATTCCTTGTCTGGATCCAAAGCTATTTTCTGTGGAGTTTTATTCATGAAAGATATTCATGGAGATTGTGCAATCTTCAACAAGTGGAAGAGTTGAAATCGATGATAAGAATAGTGCCCATATGGTCAAACATGAACAACATCTTTGTGTGTCTGGCACATTTGAACACATTCTCAGTTCTGCAAGCAGAGACGATGGACATACACCTCGACAAGCACTTCCAGATCCCTGCAGGATCATTTGGAATCTTCACGATGCTAGCGTTGACCTTGTTTTTGCCCATTTACGACAGATTTATTGTGCCATTCTCCAGGAAGATGACCAAGGAAGGAAAAGGCATAACACTTTTATAAAGAATGGGGGTCAGATTGGCCCTCCCCATCTTCTCAATGGCCTTCATTGCGACTATGGAAACGAAGTGACGAAACATGGTGTTAATCCACAGTTTCACGGAGAAACTGACAAGCGTGGTTCCAATGTCAGCGTTGTGGCTGGTTCCTCAGTATTTTGTGGCCGGTCCGGTAGAAGCGTTCAATGCAATTGGAAAAATAAAATTTTTATACAGTTAATTCACCCAAAACCTGAGGATTATAGCAAGTGCGCTCTTCTTCTTGTCCATGGGTCTCAATAATTATCTCAGAGGTCTCATCATCAACGTCATACATAACACCATGGGTGACTCCAATCACTATAACTGGATGGCACACAATTTGAGCAAGGCCAAGATCAATAAACAATAACGAAGGAGACAAATCATTGGTCGCTAACCTTCATCCGTCGCCCTTTAATATTTCGGGTGTTAACTTTCATAGAGCCTCAGTGGAAAAACCTTGAGCAAAATGCTTTTTCCCATATGCCCAGGAGCTATGACCAAGGGCTTAATTGCGGGGGACTAGCTCTTGGTTCAGAATCCAACGTAGAGGAGTGCCCATAATCACCACAACCCAACGCATGTCCTCCCTTTAAACCCATGTGCTCTAATTGCGGGGGGTCGCAACCATTGATTTCATCCTTTTGACGGACAACCAAATCTTGTTAAGAACCTATACCAGATCTGCAAATATACTTCAATGAGACCAAGAATAAACCATAAACCATTCACCATAACATGAACACAAGAATATAGAAAACCCTTGAGGTAGGGTAACACCATATATTAATCCTTATGGAAGGATAAAACTCATCAAGCAATCCTTGCTTGTACAATCACAATATTCTTCACTATATTTCATTACATTGCTTACACTTCCTTATATAGCTCTCTCTATCTCCTAGGAACCTTCTAGAGAGCCTTCTCACATTTATTACATCTAACTACCATAGTGGGTCTTTATTAATATAGTGGACCTAGTCCACCTTACATTGAATGACCACATTCTCATATATTAAATGACTTCCACTAATAATACATAACCACATTCCCATTGGGTACCTCCCTAGGTACCCCATATTACCTCCCTAGGTATACTACATTCCATCCCCTTCACATGTTTCATCTTCGAAACATGAGAAGAAACCATACAATATGACCGACTAAGCAATGTATCCAACTGGTACCAAGTACGACCATCCATCCATCCCAATAGAAGTCGAACACGATGTCCATATGTTGCCTTGCCACTTTAATCTTGCTCTACATTTTGTCGGGGCTGCCATGGGATTGTTTCTGTAGCCTGAGCTCTTCCCATAGTGCTGGTAGTCCTCCATGCACCTCTTGATCAGTTTCCTGTTTGGTGCCCTACTGGTGCATAAATGTGTTGATGCGCCCCCCCCCCCTTGACTTAATGACTATTTTGTATCTATATGATGTGGATGGCGATATACAACAACTATAGGAATCTATTTTTTTTTCTTCAAATCTGCAACACTTTCTACCTTTGAGTCAATGACCTCCTTAGCTTCCTGATTATGTCCTTCCTGTAGTTTTGCTTCATCTCCTTCTGTAGACTCTACCTCTGATTCAACTTCAGACTCGACAATAACTTCTTTGCTAGCTTCCCTGAGCCCATATTTCTTACTAAGAGACACATCCTGCACTGTAATTTTCTTTTTCTTGTACCAAAGCTTTAGAAAATCCTTTTGCAAATTAATATTAATGGTACCCACTGATTCTATCCAAGGATATCCCAAAACAATGTCTTCATCACCCATATCTAGAGCCTCAAAATCTGAATGCAACACATATTTATCCATACTGTCTTCAAATCTTTAAATATTCTTTGCCGAAACTTGCAATCTATTAACCAACTAAATATTGATAAAATTTTGTTTGCAACTAGGGTTAGTAGAAACAATGACACTTTCTTTATGAATACAACCATGAACTTGTAATATAGATTTTCCACATGAAAATAAACTCTTGGTGATGTCTTTATCCTTACTCTTTATATGAGACCACTTGTCTAAAAGTAATTTTTCAAGTGCTTCCTCAGAAAGTGACATCCACTCAGAATGGTGAAATGATTTCCACCATATGAGAGCATCACCTTTGAAACCCCAATCTACAAAAGATTTCCACTGCCCTTTCCATAATGATGTGTGAGATTGTATGAATTCTTCAATACTAGGGCCATCATCTCTTCCAGTAAAAAATAACATGCTTGGAATAAATCTTCAACAAAAACCAAAGTTAAAAATAATTTACTGCAGAAAATCGCGGTTTTTCTGGAAAAACCCTGAAAAACTGTTGAATTTAAAATGCTCATAACTTCACTTCCTGAACTCCGTTTCGGTTGATTTTTTTTTTTAAATTGAGTATTTTTCCGAGAGAAATTCAAATATCCAATTTGTTTGAAAAAAATCTGCTTAGAAATTTTCTGATCTGAACCTGAAGTGCACTGCCCTCTTTTTTTTTTTTCTAGAAAAAATCTGCAAAAAGAGTCAAAAAATTCTCCTTTTCTTTGGCCAAGGAAAGTGCTCTGATACCAATTGTTAAGAATTTAAAATGCTCATAACTTTACTTCCCGGACTTCGTTTCGGTTGATTTTTTTTTTTAAATTGGGTATTTTTCCGAGAGGAATTCAAATATACAATTTGTTTTTCCAAATTCAACTCAAAAGTCTTCAGATAGGAACCTGAAGTGCACCGCCCTTTTTTTTATAGAAAAAATCTGCAAAAAGAACAAAAATTCTTCCCTACTTTGGCCAAGGAAAGTGCTCTGATACCAATTGTTAAGAGCCTATACCAGATCTGCAAATATACTTCAATGAGACCAAGAATAAACCATAAACCATTCACCATAACATGAACACAAGGATATAGAAAACCCTTGAGGTAGGGTAACACCATATATTAATCCTTATGGAAGGATAAAACTCCTCAAACAATCCTTGCTTGTACAATCACAATATTCTTCACTATGTTTCATTACATTGTTTACACTTCTTTATATAACTCTCTTTATCTCTTAGGAACCTTCTAGAGAGCCTTCTCACATTTATTACATCTAACTACCATAGTGAGCCTTTATTAATATAGTGCACCTAGTCCACCTTACATTGAATAACCACATTCTCATATATTAAATGACTTCCACTAATAATACATAACCACATTCCCATTGGGTACCTCCCTAGGTACCCCATATTACCTCCCTAGGTATACTACAGATCTCACCACAGAGTACCGAGATGTTGGGATCATCGGCTATCGACACCTAACAAAAGGAGAATCGATATCAATTTGTTTGCAGTAACCAGATATGCAAGCAAATGTTTCTTGTTTTTATTTAGCTTTGAAGCTCTCATTTTATCTCTTTAGATAATAATTTTCCTTTTGTTTCTTCATATAATATTTTTTTATATTAAATATACATATCTAATCTTTTTTCTTTAATATATGTGCATATTTTTTTTATTTTTTTCATATACTAGTTTTTATATTAAATATACATATCTTATATATATATATATATAATTCTATGCTGCTACAAAAATAAGTATACACTCCAAATTTTCTTGAAAGTAGCTAGTTTGACATAAACACCTATAATCCTAATAACATTGAAGAACATAGAAGTTAATAAAAAACACGACTACTATTTGCTCCCTGACATCTAAGAGGGGAGAGTTTTGTTGTTCAATATCCAATTGGTTCCTTAAGTTGATGAACTGTTTCATATTCTTTGAGCTTGGCCTGAGCATAAGTGTTCGATATTCTGTTGTTTAAGGTTGTGGATAAATAGTCCCTACAAATATTTAAAGCCAGATTCTACAACATATTACATTTTGCTTCTAAAATTTCAATCCTTTGCTTTTATTGGACCGATAAACTCATGATATTTACATGCTGAGAGACACAAGGGTGCTCTTTTTCATGTATTTTTGTTGTCACTGAGAACAACAAGCTCATATTAGATTGAATGCTTTCTTCATGCCTTCTCAGAATTCTCTTGAATTCTAAAATGTCTTTGTTCTCTTTGAGAGATATCTTTGCTATTTGAACCAAACAAGATATGGCAGGGCTAGAGAGGAGATCTCTACCCAACAAAACATAGAAAAAGCCATTATGAACCCTAAACTCACTTTGAGACTTGAAGACAAAATAAAAACCAAAGCCCAAGTTTTCCCCACTATGTACCCCGATGAAGGCAATATCGAGAATGAACAATTAAAGAAAGAGAACCAAACAGAAAGAGAAAAGAAACTTGTAATTCAGAGAAAAATTCCCGCAAAAAGAGCTATAGATTGCTTCACCACAAGTCAAACTCACTACCTTTGCCACCTTCTTGTGAAGAATACCCCAATTCAATTTTTTATACCCAAAATCAACATGCATCCTAGGTGCGGAGGTAACACTTAGCAGGGGGTTTATCCACCTCCAATTCCAAACCACAATTGTGCCCAATTCCAGTGATGGAACTCTCCATTATCCCATAGGATTGATGGTGTTTCAAGCCAATGCATTCAATAACTAGAGTGATGTTAATTGCTCACAAGTTGTGGTTTGGCTATCCTTGATACTCCCATCCCGACGGGAATGAGTTGATGTGCTAGTTGTTGGTTCATGCAAGAATTTAATGTTGATTGATGCACCAAACCATTTTGAACCTTAGTGGATGATATAACCAAAATGCCCCCCATTTTTCATATAAACATCCTTGCCTAGTTTAGTGGCTTTGTTAGCCCAAAGATCTGCGAGATGAATCAAATCTCGCTTCACATAATAATATGTAGATTTGGAGAAGGAGCTAGCCTCCTTTTTGATTTGGGCAATGGTAACTGCAAGTTTACCATCCAATGAAGAAGTTTTGCCTAACATTGATTTGATAACCACCATGGAACCCCCCATGACTATCAATACCTTGACCTTGACTTCTTTGGCCAAAATGATGCCATGTAAGAGGACATATGTGTCAACTTGATTGTTTGAAGCTTGATCAAAACCCTAAGCATAAGTAACAACTAATTTTCCTTTGATATCATAGAGAATCCCCTCACACCTACTACCCCTAAATATAATAATATCATTATTTGTTTTAAATATTATATATATTTTTATTGATAATTACTCTATATTTTAATTTATATTTTTGAGTATTTTATAGATGAGATATATTTTTTAAATCTTGTAATTAAAGTGAGTGACCTATTTAAAAAAGGAAAAAACTAAAGTGAGTGACCTATTTAAAAAAGGAAAAAAATGACCTAATGATTAAGAATATGTGTTTCTTCTTTAGAGGTCACATGCTCAAATCTATAGGGTTAGGATATGTAAACCTCATTAGATTTTAGTAGTCAAAAAAGGGGTCTCATACATCAATTTAGTGTCTAACTTCGTGGTGATCTTAAAATTAGATTATTATTATTATTTTTAATGTGTCTCATACATCAACTTAGTGTCTAACTTGTTGATGATCTTAAAATTAGATTAATATTATTATTTTTAATTTTTTTTTAAATTTTAAAAGAGAAAATTTAGAATGAAATATAGTTTTTTTTTTAAAATTTTAAAAGAAAAAATCTAGGAAGAAAGTGGACATCGTACTACTTACACCGCCTTCATCAATCTCACTGGCTAGACATATTTAGAAGTTAAGAATAGAAGGAAAAGTTCGATAATATATTGACGTGGAACCAAATCTCAAGAACGGAAGGGCTCATGATTTAGGAAACAGAACGAGCAAAAAAAACCGAAAGGGAGAGTGGGAAATCGCAGAGCAGAGTTTTCTTTTGAAGAGGGTTTTGATGGCGTTTATGTACGAAAAGAGTGGGACATGGAGATGGATAGTGAGATCTTGCAGGGATTCAAAGCAGTTCTTTTATACCTTTGCTACTATATGCGGTGTCATCCCTGGTGTCATCGGCTATGGCGTCATGCAGTTCACCAACACCAGCAGTGAAAAGCTCCAAGCCGACCTTCGCAAGAATGCATCAGAAGACTCTCTGGTACTTCCAATTTTTTAAGCAATATGAAATCTGATAAATTCATGTTCAACTTTAAACCCCTCTGCTGTTCTTTTTTTACCCCTATCAAAATATCACAATCTTTCTTCCTAAAAATGATTTCGCTAATCTTTTTGCATCAACCGAATTGTGGTTATTCCTAGGTATGATTCATAGATTTTAAAACGGGATACCTTTCCATACCGAGCATTCTTCTGACCCGTTACTGAAACAGCTAGCAGACTTAGATTAAGTTAACAATGGATTCTAATTACTGATATACATATTGATCATGTTACTGTAATAACTGGGAACGACCACCTTCACCAGACAAACTGTATGTTGCTATGATCTAGGGTCGGAAATGTAGAAATTCGAGGTACTATGAGACTGCCAAAACAGGTCTGTCCTTGACCTGAAATTTGGCTCTAAGTTTCAATTTTCAAGACTGTTCTTTGCTGCTGTTTTAGGACAGCAAACAGTCAAGTAACTTTCTGCTCATAATTTTTATGGCTCAGTGCTCTTTTGAGGTGCCCTTGCAAGTGTTTTCATACCTCAATGTTAGCACATGCAATATATTCAAAACAAATAACACTCTCTTGATCTTTACAACTCTAACAAGCTGATCTATACTCTAAGCATGCATGAAATGAACACAAGTATTTTTGGTCAACACGACTCTAGATAAAACCCCTCCAGGGAAAACCAGTTTGAAATGAAAGTATATATAATGATGATCTTAAGTAGTGAATATAACAAGTAAGCTAATACAATGGAACCTGATACAATAACAACTCCTCACGGGAAGCTTTGGAGTTCCAAGAAGAGAAATGCACCCAAGCTTAGTGCGCCCTCTTCCCTTGTTGCTCTATCCACTGAAGTGATGCGCCCTCCTTCCTCCTTGGTCCAATGAAGAATCCCTTTTACACAAATGTGCTCTTGTGTGCTACCTCTCCATTGAAACAAATAGATCTGCAATCCTCCAAGTGTAACTCCTCCCTACTAGGTGTGCGCCCTCCTCCAAGCAAGTGTGATCACCACAAATAAATGGAAGCCAAAGCCTCCTAGAGCCCTCCATGGAAGGAGGTGCCCTTGCTTCCCTCTCTCAATGCTTCCATTCCCATCCTCTTGCCCTTCTCCAAACTCTCTTGATGAACATACAAGTGAATGAACCTCCAAATGCCCTATGCGCCCTTTTTAAGGAATCATAAGGAAACTTAAAAGATGAATGGCTAGGATCACTCCAAGTGATCTCTAATCCATCGTTGAGATCTCTAAAAAAGAATCTCAACTCAAAACCCACTTTGGGTTAAGTTTCCATAGTTCACTTTATGTCCCCCAATTCACCCACAAAGTGAATTAATAGTCACTTTTCACTCAAGTGACAAATTTCACCCTTTTGACTTAGGAAAATGTCAAAGTGAAATTAAACATAAAGTATAAGGCACAATAGGTCAAAAATTTCCCTCTTGTGGTTAGAAACCCACAACCACAAGGGGACCACTTTCCAAGGTACCCAAATCTCAACAGGAAATATATGATGATTATTATAGATAGTCATCAAGCATACAGCCATACTTTATTAGACACAGATAAAGATGAACGAAAGAGAGAAAACGTTTCCAGGGCGGTTTCTGGAAATGTTTTCGATACCAGAAACACATTATGAACCCACCAGAAACTGTTTCGGGGATCCGCAGCGACCTCATGAACTATTGAACTCGTATTAATTTGAGATCCATTGTTGTTTTGATCTTACTACCTCTGCACATGCAAGTAGGTAATATGTTTTGTCTCATTTACAAAACATGGATCAGTTTAATGATTAAGAAGTGTCAGGTACAGTCATTTAGAAATGTGTCATAACCTGCAGCACAAACTAGTTCTCTGAGGTTATGCATCATTGACAAATTATGGGTAATGGAATTACGCATTGATGTCATCTCCATTACACTGCCTTAGATGTAACAGGTACAATTGAAATCCAAGTGGTGAGTCATCTTCTTTAAAATGCCTATGAAAATGTTTTATATTTCCTGCTCCTGTATCTGATAGAGACAAAGCACAAAAGCATAGGTTGTACAATGTAGTGTGTGTACTATATGAATGCAGCCCCCCTCAAACAGAAACAGTTAAGGATATGCTATGATCTAGCCTTCCTTTGAAATGATGAGTGCACAACCTTCTATTGTTTTCGAAAAGTGTTATGAACATCCCAAACTTTCCATATAAGTAAAAAATCCTAAATGGTTGATGGCATTTGATGATCGCCTGATGCCAATATTCCAGAAGGGATTGGGTTCAGTACATGGCTCCAACCCCTCATCATAACACTTGGGCATATGATGACTCTCCTTTGTGCCCCAAACCTCACATAATTAAAGATTTAGACACATGTCCACAAACGGAAACCAGGTTCATCCCCCCTTAATTAGAGTTTTCCATTACTAAAGCTTGCTATAGCTCACACACTTACCGATGAACATCTGCCAAAATATATAGAGGAGACTTGCACAGTAAAAAAGGAAACTTCTCTTCTGAATAATCCACAAAAGAGACTTGAAGGCACATATATATATATATATATATATATATATATATATATATATATATATATAACGAGGAACAATGCAGTCTCAACTCAAGCATTTAATGCAAGAACAGGGTGCCATTATGGAGCTAGCAAACTAATACATTAATTGCAGTCAATGCTACTCACACAGATAAAACAAGAATGCTAACTGACATATTGCCCCTTTTTATAGGGAGGACCACAACCATGAGCAAGGTACACTTGATATACATCACTGCCTGAAGGCTACAACATTAATCAGCACATGGTCCAAGAAGGTGCTAAGGCAACATCTAGTAGGCACAAGCCCCAAGAAAAGAAGCTAGGTCGCAAGAGCCACATCCAACATACCCCACACAAGGAAGGAGCATGCCAGCCAGAATTTGAACTTGGGTCATCTCCACAACAACACTCCAAGTTGCTGCTAGACCACAGCTCGACATACAAACACACACACTTATATTATTTCCTTTATTTGGATATTGACTTTTCAAAAAATACTTCAGGATTTGAATCTGTATCCAAATCCTGGCAACTTTAAAAAAATGTCATCACATTTTCGTATTTTCCTTTGACCTATATTTATATGAAACCTTATTAGCTGGAGTCAAACCTCTGAATTTAAAAAGACAAGTCCACATTTATTGCCTGTCAATCTAGACTTTTCCAAGGATTTTAAGATTATAGTAGTCGGTCTCATTTTTTATTTTCCTCCATAAACACGTATTTTCCTTTAAAATATGTTGCTGTACGTTTGCATATTTTCTATCTCTTTAGTATGCTGTCTATTTTTGTACTATGGGGTCCACATAAATATGTTTTTTTTTGACAATTACGGGGAGATTTATATTAATCAAAAAAGACTGCTGCAAAGCTGCAGAGAGAGTACAATCAAAAGTGTTTCAAAGAAGTCCAGCAGTAACAATATTTGATACTATCTATGAGCCTGTACCCTAGCCTAATAATGTTCAATAATGTTCAGAGGCAAAATTACCCAGTATATCTGAGAGGTATATATTCTACAGAATAAACCGGACAGTTTAATAACCTTACAAAACATAAAAGTTAATAGAAGGCATGTTTACTCGTTGCTTCTTCCAGTGCTGCATTGCCTGGTTCTGGAGCTGGCTGCTCAATTTCTATTACATCATCAAGTTGGTGCATTGTTTTTTCCTTATTCAACTTGCCACAATTTGAGTTAACAAATTGGACATTGTTTGATGTCCCTGAATGATCTCCCTTGCTCATGTTAATCACCATCGTTCGGAGCATACTACATTCTGCTTCCAAGATTGCCATTTGACACTTTTGCTGTACTAGTGTGCCCATAATTGTTTCAACCTGGGTGACTGCCTGCTGCTCATTCTCACGAATCTTTGTAGTTGCTGTGAAAATTGATGTCCTGTTGGCCTGAATGGCTTCTTCGTGATTCCTCAAAACCCTCCTAATCTCCCTCAGTTCCCGATAATCCATTGTGAGAGAGGAGCTCCACTTCACGTGCAGAAACACCATAGAATGAGCCACGCCTAGGTCCAACAGAGAGTGAGGTGCTAAAAAGATAACGGGAAATGAAATTGCCAAACCAAAGGTATTTGGAAGCATTCACTGGAGACCCAAAGAACGAACCTTCTCATGGAATAAAAGCTTGAAAATCCATTGTGAAGCAAAATGAAACAAACACCCCCCGGTACCAAGAAACCAAATATGGGCCTATGCTGTCCTAGAACCAAGAACTATTCACAAATACACCACTTTGATGTACCAGAGCAGGAAAAGACTAAAATTGAGTGGAAATTATACCAGCTGAACTTCTCAACGAATAGCCAAAGTTCAAACTCAGCAATTGATAGCTCCCCTGCCCTGGTTTCCAAAGGAGGAGACTCAAAAAAAATCTGGAACAATAAACCAAGAAAGGATACCCCAAACAGAAAAACATACCTTGCCAGGGAGCCTACTAACTGGATCTTCTTCCTCCACATTGCCAATGACTTAATCCCACCGTGATCCAGGAGTACACCACTCCCAAGTTCATAATCATGCAAATGCATAACTAAGAGCATGTGACATGGAGACCCCAGTCTCTTCTCATAACTGCCTCTGCGATACGATCTGGTGACCGCACATTGAGCCATGTGACGCCTTAAAACTTTAATAAGTGGCTTAAACCTCATGTTGATGTGCTATGGAATGGGTAGATTGATTTGGTTTCGTTGATGCTAATAACCCCCTCTTTTAAGAGGTTGGCTTTATTAGCAAAATTGTCCGCCACTTGATTGTTCTTGCGAAGTACATGAAAGAAATTAATACTATAAAATTTAAGCACTTTTTTTTTTGCCTGATCTAACACTGAATCCAGAGTATGATCAGCAACAGCATTTTTAGAAACCATTTTGCCCTGACGAGCTTTGAATCCCCTACCATGATCAAGGATTGGATATTAGCTTCAATAGCTAGCCTTAGCCCTTGCATCAAAGCGTAAGCTTCCACTAGATTATTAGAAGCAATACTGAAGCCCCAAGCAAATGTCAGTTCTGTTGTACCTCCAGGGATTATAATAGCCCCCCCTGAACATGCCACCCCACACATAAACTCTAACCACTAATGGAAAATACCAACTATGACATCACTAACATAAAGTGTGAATGATTAACCATAAAGTACATTATCTTTTGGCATCATACCAATCCCCCCTCTTTGAATTGTTTTGCCCTTAAAACAATTGGAGCTTTGAGTGTTGAAGTATTTTTGGGCCTTCTCGTGTAGCATCTTTTGAGGGCAGGTTGTTCCATTAAATAAGACACCTATTGATACTCTATTCCGTAGTTTCTTCTCTCAAGTAGGTAGAATATATTTTAGAATCAAACCAACATGGCTTTCATCATCTAAAGGTGGTAGGATTTTTTCTCAGTTTTTGTCCTACTACTTTCTTCATGCAAGAGACATGGACAATGTTATGCAGGTCGGTTCCTATGGGTATCTCAAAAGCAGTGTTGAAAAAATCTCCGAAAGTTGACGATTTTCCATTATTTTCCAATTTGTTCTCCTATTGATCTTTTTCTTCAATTTTTCTAATTACTCCCCCTTGTTGTTTTCTCGTTGAGTTATTCCAACTCGAGTGTTTTCAATTTTTTTGTTGATTGACCCTGGTCGAGCTATTCTACTTAAGACCATTCCAAAAGTATTTAGTCTTTATGCTGTGATAGGTCTTAAAGAGCTAGTTTCATGAGTAGTAGGGAACTAGTGGCACTAAGCTAAGATCTTCCCTTACGAAATTGGGTGCAAGGTATATACAATTCTTGTAAAAATCAGATCCCCTCCTTGTGCTTTTTACAGGTCATGTTGCATAGAAACAACCCTTTCAAACTTGGCATATTTAGCCAATTTTTCCTCTTTCCATCTAGGTTCAAATAAAAACATTGCCTGCAACTCAAGTAGTCTTGATAAGGACTCTGGAACTACATTAGTTATACCCCTTTTTACTGAATCTCAATGTCAACCTTGTAACCTGCTTATTCACTTTACTTGTGGCTCATTTAAATTCTTGGGATAAGAAATACTTCAAGCTTTGAGGTCTAGTCCATGACAACATATAAGTCCCAACATACCATGATTCTTATGCCAATGGGGTGTCCACAAGCACGTAGGTAGTGGTCCTCCTACTAACATAATGGTTGTTTGCGGGATGAATATGCATGCTTGCTTGGTCTCCCTCTCTCTATGGGATGTGTGTGTGTGAATAACAAAAAAATTGATACATCATGTTTGGCATCTTGGAATAGTTTCTGTGACTTTAGAATCTCCTCTCTTTCTCCCCTCTTGATAGTAAAGTGCTTCTAATAAATATTGCATGATTTTTTCTAAGGTGTACATAAGTGATGACTTTTATTAATCATAAATAGATATAAACTTCTCCTTATTGGTCAACTTCTTGCTTTCAAAAGCAATTGATTGTGATGCTTTTGAATGAGGAGTAGGACAACCCCTATGCATGTGCCTAATGCATCACATTCCATTCCAACGGTTTGTGAGAGATCAAGAAGTGCAGGTACAAGGCTTGAAGTAATTACCTTTTGCATGTGCTAAAATGTGGCCTCTGTGTTCTCTGCCGATTTGAATTGATCCTTCTTTGAAGGATTGGTGGGGCCTCTAAATCCCTTAATAATATTCTCTCTATAAGATGCACAACACAAGAAACCCTTTCAACCATGTCACAATTTTTGGGGTTGGCCAATCATGAATGGCTTGAATTGGCTTTGACTCCCTCCTTACTAATGATGTATCTGAGATACACAACCTCACTTTTTGTGAAACTACAATTTCTTTTGCAACCTAAAAGTTAAGCCTCAAGAGTTCTTAAACGATTTTCAAATGGTGCAAATCCCCCTCCATATTCTTGCTACAAATAAGAATATTGTTCAAGAAGTCCAAAAGAAACTTTCTCAAATATGGCTTGAAAATTCAATTCGTTGTGTACCTCGAAAGGTAGTCAAGCCATTGGTCAATTGAGAAGGCACAACTCAACTCATAGTGGCCATGGTGAGTTTAGAAGGTAGTCTTGAATTGGTTGCTCTCCCTCACCTTTATCTTATAATATCCAAATCTTAAATCAATCTTTGTGAATATTACTGCCCCATGTAGCTCATATATGTACAAAATGGGATACTTGTTCTGTTAAAAAAACAAGGTATATCCACACAGGTTGAACATCCTAAGACAATCGCTCATATACACTCAAAGATCAATACACCAATATTTACCTAGTTAAAACCCTCAAAGAGGGAAGCAATCCATGGTCCTAGCCAACACGACCACTTGAGGCAATATATAAATGCAAAAAGAAATTAGATTACATGAATATCTCTCACAAAAACGATCATCAATAGATGACCTTCCATGCTCTTTAAATAGAGATCATGGATCAATTGGGTGTTAAGCCATGGATCAAGTGCTGTTAATATCGAGGAGAAGATGAATTGTTGGATCACTTTATGTTTAGAACATAATTGTGACCATTAGATTAGTTAGTTAAAAAAGTACACTAAAGAAACACACTTTACTTAGAGCAAGTTGATTTCAAATAACTCCCAAGTGTCTAAATATCCGAACATGTTCCTAATGGTCTTCTCTGGATGTCTAATGATTCCAATCTTCTTTTGATGTCATTTCATCTTTTGAGATAATGTGGCCCAACAATTTGCCAAATTCTTGGAAGATTTAACACTTCTTTGGGTTGAGAGATAGAACAATCTCTTTGTATTCTTGTAGCAGATATCTCAAATTTGCAAGGTGTTATTTTAGGCAACCAAATTAGGCTTGTTCATCTAGATAGACCTCTAGTGACTCGTGGATGAACTCTGAAACATATTCATGATCGCCCTAGAGAATCATGTCGAGCCTTTCATTAATCCAAATTTCATTATTTTGTAAGCAAATGCTCTTCATTTTGTAGTGAAAGCAATGTTATCAGAATCAGAAACTGGATCGGACTGGTCGACCCAAAAAATGCGAAACCAAACCGGACTTGGAAAAAACCGGAAAAAAAACCGGTCGACCAAAAACTACATAAGATATTCAAATTAAAAAAAAAAATATATATTCATGTGCATCAATATGAATCCAAGCCATTTATACACAAATACACAAATACACAAATATGCAAAGATTCTCATTTATGTAGCAAGTAAGAGTGCATATAACCAAAATAGCACCGAGTGCAATACTGCTGTTTCTGTTATAGTTAACATGTGTGTAATGAGGTCCCCATATTTAATGGGGTGGAGTCATATTATTGTATGCTATTCATACCTCTATCTCTTTTGATCACATGCACATATCAGGGTAAATAGAGTACATGTTAGAATAAAAGCTTAATGATAATTTCTGTGTTAGTGTGAATGATTTTGTGATTGCTCTTCCCTTTTCTTATTTGAGTCATTTGAATGCATATTATTTCTTGTTTATCTCTGTCTCATTGTTTTTTCCAAACTTGTAACCTTCGGGGATTCACTCTCGAGTCTCCACAAGGAGAATATTGGAAGTTGCTTGCAGTGTTCGAAGTCAGAACTAGAAATATACAAAATATACAAAAGCATTTTAGAAAATCTTACAAGACATGGAAAATAAATGTTAGAGTTTACATGTGGGGGAAGTGCATGTACAGATAAAAAAATTGACAAATATAATATGGAGTGAAATTGATGGGGACAAACGATACGTGGACAACTGATAAAGACCTAGGAAGATACAATCAGTCAGCCACTGCAAAATTGGTTTTGAAACCTGTTGCTCATTTTAAGACCATGTTTTGATCATTTCTTTTGCTTTTGAGGAGCTTTTGGATGTTTCTAAATTGAAAACACGACTTCTAGTTTCTAAAACTCTACATAATGTACAAAAATTGGTAGAAATTTGTTTTGTTTCCTTAAAATTTTTGGAAATCTGCCCCTTTAAGTGCGCCGTACAGGTGTTGTGCAAAACCAACCGGTTCCGTGTTTTTGGTCGAAACTGGTATGGAACCGGCCAAAAACTGTTTGATATCGCCGGTCCGACTGTTTTTGCCCTGAAGGTCGGTCCGGTTGGCCAGTTTTGCCGGACCGGGCTGGTTCTGATAACACGAAAGTAGTTAGATGCGTGTCTTGCTTTTGCCTTTCTCTCTAGTGGAGACATGGTTGTAGGGTGAATACCCATCAAGGGATGAATACAATTATTCTAGATACTACTCCTAAAACTTCCTTGGTAAAAGGAATAGGGAAAGGATCTTGGTAGCGATTCTAGGAGCATTCAAAAATCTATGCATATACATAACTTTCCATTTTTTCTTCTTTCCAACTACAATCGGGGAAACCCAATCACTTTGTTTTATATGATAGATCACACTTGCCATTAGCAATTTGTTGATTTCATCCTCAATCTTGTATTTAAGATTCTATAGGGTCTTTGTGAGATGGGTTTGGGAATGCCTTTGAGATCATGATAGTTGAATGTAAAGACATCAAATTCTTTAAAATTAGTTTTTACTTTTGTAAGAATCTTGTTGCCCTGACTCCTAACCAATGTCACATAACTTCTTGAGCTGTTGATGAGTTCTACACAAAACGAGTTCTTGGAGTGAAAACTTCGCCAAAATCGGAAAATTTTAGAAAAACTTTCCAAATTTGGAGTTCTTAGCGTTTTGTTAAGAAAAACTTGCTCGACGAGCAAAAAGTTGTCTATAAAACTTGAATTCTGGCTCTTTCTCCCCACACTTATTCACTAAGTGTGATTCTAGCTATGAGGAAATTTGTTGCAAGATGAAGTTAGATGGTTTATGTGGTGTTTAATACGTGGAAATGAATTGCTTATGCATTTGGAAACAATTCAACAAGAATTTAGAGGAGAATTATAGATTTCTCTTGGGAGAAAATCCAAATATTAATTGTTAATGTTAATGTTTTGATTTTTTTACTTTCATTAAATTAAATTTTAACATTAAAATTCAAATGAATAACCCCAAATAATGTTGTTTGGTGGTGGAATCTCATCCATTAGACCTCACATTAGGGAAGATAAAATTTGGATATATTTTCGGTTTAACAACCTATTTTTTTTATCTTTTAGCATAAATGCAAAGTAGAAGCTTGTACTTGGAAATTGGAAATGCCAGGACACCAAGATTGAGATTTTACATAGTGTTTGTGGATTTGATGTAGGAGATTGCTACAATATAGCCATTTCTACAATAGGTTATAGTTGTTTTATTCAACAACTCTCGACACTTAATGTGTGATGCGCATTGTACATCATTGGACATATTACATGTCTTATATATGTATCTTATTTACATATTTGTGTGGCAATGTGATTGTTTGATATTGTTTCAAGTTTATATTTTAATTTAATTGAATAAAGATGTCGATTAGTGTCTTCTAGATCAATGTACTAAGGGAAGGGGCTTCTATGGGTGTGGAGTAGAGGTGCTTCCTCTCTCGTCCTTGTGCTGATCTCAATTAGGGTTTTACTCAAGAGGTTGGGAGTGGCCTATCAATGACTAGTCTTTCCAGGGAGGTGATAGTATGATGTTGCAGAGTGGAGGTAAGGCACCTTTGGTTAATTGCTTGGGCCTTTAGTTCATTCCTTTTGACCTTCTGCTTGCTATGGCTATTGATTTTGGGGCTTGTGGCTTGTGGGATTCTTGGACTTGTTTGTATGATGCTTGTGTGCCTCGAGGTCACGTGGTTGTGGCTTGATAGAGGTCATTGTATCCGTGTTTAGGCAACTACTAGTTCTTTCTGTTCAACTTGGCTTCCGACTAGTTTATGCTTGCCTATTGGTGCAGTTTGTGGTAGGGTTTCGACCTCGGGTCTAGGTATGATGGTCATGAGTGAGGAACGTCTCTGACATGGATGTGTTGGAGTGTGAGGGGCGAGTGGAGGTTTTTGGTTGATTTTCTCATGGGGACGATGTTGTTGTGGCACAATGCTTTTCCCTTGTGGTGGCTCGATGATGTAGCCTAGCTCAGGTTCTATTGTTGATCATCATAGATTCAGGGTCTGTGAGTGGTTTGGCAATTGGACCTACTATTTCTCGTTCTCCTTCGACCCTCACTAGATGTTGGATCCGACTAGTAAGTCGCCTTGGGAGCTCTGCTTCAATCTTTTTCTTTCGATCTTCATAATCTTCAAATTCATCATTAAAGTATTTCCTTGTGTCTTTGATACAAATCTATTTTTCCTTGCCATATCATTCAGGGTGGGTTCTTCTAGCTATCAATGCTTCTTTGTTTCCACAAGGAATAGTCTCTATGCTTATCATGTTACACTCTTTGAATATCTCCTTCATGATGGGACAATTTCCAGTATCATGCGCGCCAGGGCTACAAACAATGCCCCTTGATAGAGTTATATAGGAAACACTTAATAAATTGCTTACCACTAGGTAGAGTTGAGGATGCACTTGCTTGCTGATTTTCAACTCAATATATTGCTTGGTCATCTTGCATGGAGTAGAAAATAGGTTGATCGAAGGGAGGTAGGGAAGGGATAGGAGGAAGAGGCAGGGCCTAGTGTTGGAATTTGTGTAGTAGAGCATAACAGTGATATCTTTTAAAAATTCAAAGAGTAAAACAACTAGATCTAGAGTTTAGATATCAATCTTTACTACTTGTACAGATCTAGGATATCTAAAGAGTAAGACTGTAAAACAAATCTGAATTCAATTTCAGATCTAAACTCAACTTAGATAGAAACATACAGATCTACCCTCAAAATAGATAGAGACAACAGATCTAAACTCAGCTTAGATAAAGACATGCAGATCTGAACTTAACATAGATAGAAACACACAGATCTAAACTCATAACTAATCTGATCATTAAACCATCAGTCAAACTGTAGAAACAGATAAGTAAACTTGATATATCGTTTAGATCTAATAATAGTTAATGCTGGAACATAGATCTAGATTGATCAGACTGTATAGAACTCAAAACGATATTCCAGATTTGATATAGGGACTAAGAACCCCAGTCATATACTGGGGGCCCTAAGAAGGGTCTTTTTCCATGGCACTGACTGTATGGTCTCAGACCAAGTACCCCAGGAGTGCACTGGGGGCCCTAGACCTTAGCTAGGGTCTTTGCCATCCTCCAGGAGAATGGCTCTTGCAGCTGCTATAAATTTAACACCTAGGCGTGATACACTGTTTGTTGTTGCCAAGACTCCTGCTTTTTCTCCCACTTCTTTTCTCTTCCAATGTTTCTTTACAATTTTCAAGGCTCTGCAATCCTACATTGGCTCTTATATTTGGATGTAGACTAGAAAGGAACCAATCCATCTTCTCCCTTCCAGGGGTTTGATAACTGACCTGGGACAACATTTGTCAACTCTCGAGTTGTATTTTTTCCCGATTCTCCTAGCCTCCATTTGCAACACTTTAAGTGTTGAAATGCTGCAGGCTGGGAGTTGGGATAACTATATTTGTGTACCACTAAATGGTGTTTCCTCTCAAGGAATTGTTAAACTCAACCCATTTTTGATCATGCCTCTTCCAAGTCATTGCTTCTCAAATGGTTTTCATCATTAAAAAATGGTCATCACTATTGTAAGTCTCTTCAAACACGGGGATCATAGATGGATCAAAGAGACATGAACGGTGTTATGCACTCGGGTTCCTATGGGTAACTCAAAAGCAGTGTAGAAAAAATCTCTAAAAATCGGTGATTTTCCATTTCTTTTCCGATTTATCCCATTTTGATTTTTTTTTTTCAAATTTTCAATTTACTCCCCCTGCTTGGTTGTTTTGTTGTTGAATCATTCCATTTTTTCTTGAGTTTTTTCTATTTTTCTGTTGGCTGACCCTTCTCAATCTATTCTTTGCCCCCTTGCTTTGGAGAGTTTTATGCTTATAAGGTTGTAGTCTTAAGAATACCCATTTGTTAACAAATTCACCACAGTGTTGATCCTGATAGGATTTGTCCCTGTCTTGGGCCAATTTGAAGTTCCTTTCAATTCTTTCAAAATTTGTTGGCTTTCCTTATGGAAATCACAAATAGAAACTTGGGTGTCTTAATGGCCCAATTAACCAACAAGGGAAGGGTCACAACTATAACAGGGCCTTAAGTGGTGACATCCCCATTGGTTATGTAGTATGTTGTCGGTACTAATTTTTTGCCAAATGCTATCATTTTGGACATAATGCTTATTGATCTGCAACACAATTTCTGAAATACCCCTCTAGACATTTATTAACAATCTCTGTCCATTTATCAGTTCAAAGGTGATAATGGGTGCTTGGAGTTAATGTGGTACCTACAACTTTAAATAGCTTCTTAAAAACTTGTTGCCAAATTTTGGATCACTATCATTGTCAATGATCTTTGGGAGCATGTGCAACCCATAAATTTGCTACATGAATAACTCAATCACTTGTGACGCTTTGTCAATGGCATCCATGGGAATAAAATGGGCATGTTTCGTCAATTTATCAGCCACAAAAGATTTTTCCCTCCCACCCTAGGTAAGCATGTAATAAAGTGCATGTTAATAGATTACAATTTTTTGTTACAAATGGGTAAGAGTTGCAGTAATGTTGAACTTTTTACGTTTTTGTCTTATTCCTTTATCAAGTCTCACATTAAGCAATTTAGTTTTTTACATCTACTTTAAGACCATTCCAAAGGTATTTAGTCCTTATTGTTAAAATTTTGGTATGCTCGTTTAACCATAGACAATGTCACATCATTGTCACCCAACCATAGGTACAAGGCCACCCCCGAGCACCCTAACCTTTACTTAGAATAATTCCGGCAAGCCCACCCCAGAACCAATAGATAAACCCTAGCTGCCAATTGCAGCAACAACTCAAGACAAGTAGAGCACTCTTTCTCTAAGGGTAGCGCATAAGAGACAAAGAGAGTCTCCATATCCACAAAACAAGTACCATACTTAGCAAGAATATCACCAAGAATGTCACCAAGAGAATCACCAAGAGAAGCCCCAAGAATATCACCAAGAATATCACCTAGAGAATCACCAAGAATATCACTTGATAGCGCTAGAGAGAGACCAAGACCAAGAGATGACCATACACCCTTATTCCTCCTTGCAGTTGCAGCTGCAACCATAGTTACAAGAACCGAACCGGTCATCGAACCGGTCGACCCCAAAAACCGGAACCGAACCGGAACCGGAAAAAAACCGGATCAAAAAACCTGTCACTAAAAATACATAAAATATTCAATTTTTTGAAAAACAAATACATATTCATGTGCATCCATGTGAATCTTTGTCTTTCCCTTCAACCACTCTTCTCTCTGCCCAGTGCCTACAAATAAGACAGAGGTTGGTGTGCAGATACACCACTAAGTCACTTGACACGATGACAAAGAGAAGAGTTCAATAGAAGAATTTATACTTGAGTGAAGGGTACATTTTTACTGGGGTTGTGATAGAAGAGTTCAACAATCAATGCCACCAATATCGAGGTACATAAAGGGTATGGTGCCCTTGATTAAATGTCAGTTTCATACCCTCTTACATGATAGAATCCAGTGGAAACATTGCAATCCTGCCAATCTTGAAATCCTGAAAACCGTTAAGTCTGCTGAATTTTGAATGGGAC
>ML788236.1:511095-525366 GCA_009831015.1 Picea engelmannii
CTGGCAGGACAAGTCTGGCTGAGAAGAAGAAGATCCAGGACCATGCTCAGGTCGCTCCTGCTCTCGGTACTCCATGTCTAGGACCATGTGGGCCTCGAGACATGATCTCCTAGTTATCCCTAGATATCGGGGATAACAGGCCCTAGATGATGCCAACTTGGAGTCTGAGTGCTACTAGAACCAATGGGAATCACCACAAGTCTTCCGTTAACTCACTTTTACTCTGAAAGTTTGATATTGAGTGATTCCTAGCGTAGCAACAAGGGACACAATTTAGATTTCTTGTTGTTCTTGGTCCTTTATATTGGCATTTTCCTCAATCTTTGCTACTTCCTCTTGATCACTCTCAACCACTTTTGGCCGTTCGTCGTTTATAAGTTCAATAATGTTTATGAGTTCAATAATGTGGATCTTGCTAGGACGGTTGCCCTTGTGTCCTCTGAACCACTTCTCTTTGTAATCAAACAAAGCCCCTTTTTGAGCGTAAATTAGCAATGATAATTGGGTCCACTGCTCCATCTTTTGATTGTCTAGTGGTATGGATTATAGTTAGCAAGATTTTGCCATATTGGCCTTTGCTCTAGAAATTCGGTAGCAGTACAAAATTTGGCAATTCTCCATACGATACAAATATTGTATGGTCAATGTACTTTTGACTGTCTTTGATTTATATCTCATGTCTTTGATATTGGTTCATCCATAAACCAAAAAATCCCCAAAATCCAAAAAATAGTAAAAAAACCCTAAAAAAATCTATACATATAAACTAAATGGCCAAATTTTCAAGGAATGAATTATTTTTTTTCTAATTTATTGTGCATTCTTGATTCTGAAATTCTTCTAAAATTTGGAACAAAATCTATGTTTTCAAATCTATGAGATCTATACTTTCATGTTGGAGTCATACTTGGTTTCTTCGTTATGTATTTTTTCTGTACAGAGTCATATTCGAATTGGTATTTGTATTTGAATCTTGCTACTGTGGTCTGGATAAGAGGAAATTTAGGTTTTGTTATAACTTTTAATTTTGGGTTCTACCTTTGTCATGGGAGGAGTTTTAGAGGAAGAGCTTGGTACCATGGGGTTCATTGAAAACTCCAAATAGGCTTCTACTTGTTGGATGGGCTCCTCATGAGTGGTTGGCTTCGATGCCTTAATATACACCTTGAAGGGCTCTTCCAGTCAATCGATAATAGACATACATGGCAACAACACTTTGGGGAGAAATATTATCCACAAGCAAGCTAACTTGGCGGAATTATGTAAAGTGGTATGATATCATGCCTTACTGCTCCATATTTTTGAGGGCCAAGAAATAATCCTTTTGGGTATTGGCCTCGAAACAATAGTAAAAATGCATCACAGATTGTTCCTAGGTGGCTTGCTCTGGTTGATAACCATTGTCACAATCTTGTTCCATCATTTGTCACCAATTAAACTGACCAGTCAAGATCCATGGAGGCAAATTGAATTTTTTCGTAATCTTTCATAGGAATCAATTTGAAAAATGGGATCTAACTTGCCTATCCAAGCCCTTGGTTTGATACCTTTGTTAGTACCATCAAACTTGGTAATGAGAATCTTGTCAAGTAACCTTTGGTTAACGCGATTACCCTCTATATTTTCTCAGTCGTCTTGATTCTCATGATTCTTTGCTCATCTGTTGAAGTTACCTGCAAAAGGGTTATGATCATGGTCATGATGAGCAACCTCTCTTCTTTGATGACCTTCTCCACCACTGCTTCCATATCCCCCTTGCCTTCTATCCATGCCACCATTAGCAAACATAAGGCTTGACTCTTTTCGTCTATGTTCTCTCATATGCCATCCCAGAGATTTCTTATGGATTCCCACTGGTAATGCAATTTGTGATTTCGAACCATCATCCTCATCAGTCCTTGAAAATGAAGTCATTCTGAGTTAAGATACCAAAAGTTCAGAGTCTAGACTCTAGACATAATGGCACCATGACTTTACACTGGTTGAAATGGTGTATGCCTCGTTGAACATTTCAGAGATGTCCTGTAAGCTCATAAGATAGCATGCAATTTGTCTGTCCATTCTGTTCTTTTGTGTCATAGACTTTTGTCAGATCTCTCACTAGAGTTTTATTAATACTTTATGGCATGCTTTTCTTGTGTATTACATGAGAGCTCTGGAGTTGTTCTTTGACCACTTTGCCCATAAAATTGGCTCATATCTCTGATGTTCACTGGATGAGACATCCAAACCTACCAAAAATTGTTTCAAACAAGAATTTGGCAATTGCTACAGCTCTATCAGATTGCATGTGCTTCTGCACACTTGGTAAAGAAATCAGTGGCCACCAAGATGTATCTGTTCTGTTTATGCTTTGCTGGAACAAGATTGGGTGGAGTTTATTAAAGTCTCCTTTCCTAGGTCTCCTTCCTGCATTTTGACATCTACTGTGGTGAACCAAGCTGGTTCACTATGTAAATATCCAATATAAATAGGACAGTACGCAATAATCCATTAAGGATAGTAAATATATTAAATAATAATGTATAAGAATATGATATAATAATATAATATGATTACAAATGAGGAATGAGGGCTTGTATATATATCCCGCACAGGGGTGCCCTTTCATAAGAGACATGACCTTTCATATGTCATGTCTCTTCATAATTAATAATTACTTATTACTTATTTATATTTACATATTTATATATATTTTAGTTTGTTACATTGCCTTCCCCTTAGAAATGCTTTGTCCTCAAAGCATGTTTATGGAGAGGCTTACTTCTTCGTTCTGGCTTGCAATGTCTTCGCATAACTCTCTGTTTTTGGTGTTGTTAAGATTGATGATACCAAAGGATATGAGTGATGAAGAGTTGAGCAGAACTGTTGAATTGTGAAAGGGTCAGACCATCCTAATTCAATCTTTTGCAGAATGTTGCACTTCCACGATGAATGATTATCATGAGATTTACTTGGGCTGGTATCAATATATTTCGGACGATAAGTTAGTCCTTCTCGTCCTGGATCTTCCATTGTTTGTACTCCAACATTTCTATATGTTTTTTCTTCAACTGGATTGGCATCTTCTTGAGCTTTAATGTCTGGATTTTCAAGTATCTCTTCTTTCAATTTTCTGATTTGTTCTAATAGCTCGTGATTGAGGCTATTCGAACGAGAATTTTCTTTATTTTTTTCTGATAGGTTCTTCTCGAGTTCTTGATTCTCTTGTTCCAGTTTATGCCTGCCTATTGGTGCTGTTTGTGGTAGGTTTTGGGCCTGGGTATGATGGTTGTGCTCTGTGAGCGCCGCCTTTTCTCTTGTGGTGGCACAATGATGAGGTATTCATTGTCCAACAGTTACAATATCCAACAGCAAGGTATAACTTATAATGCAACCCACAATATCCAAAAAGAAGGTTTTAACTGTCCAGTGGCCCACAATATCCTATTGCAGGGTTTCATTGTCCAATAACAAGGTCTCCAACACCTAATGTTCTTGAATCTTCAGTAGTGAGTGGTCACAATGCTAACAAGTTGAGGTCTCGTGGCTCACACAGGTCACAACGCCATGCGCAACTGTCAACCCCTCAGCCCTAAGGAGAATTCTTACGGGAGGTAGCATAGGGAAAATCACGGGGGCAGCAGAGGAGAATGTATATTTTCAAGCCTATGTGATTGCTGTCCTATTGTTCTCTCATTAAATAACTCAACAGAATTTATTTAACAGCAGAAAATTAAATTTCTGAACATTGCATCAACCACACAGTAGCTGAAAAATGAACATCGGAAGAAATAAAATACATACATAGGGATTTCTCCTTCTAATCAGGTTTTCATTCCTTTGATCAAAGCTTACAAGGTGACCTCTGCAGCCTGCTTAAATCAACAGCTGTACGGTCAATATGATCACCTGTGTACAACCTGTGTTAAAGAGGGTATAGCAGCAGTACAGCCTGCTCTGTTTCTGCCTTTCCTGAACAAAAAATAACTCCTCTCCTCTCAACACTAAAGTGCACTCCGACAATATAGTGTACAACTATATCTGAAGGTGTATGGCCAGAGCTAAAGGTGTGCTGCCTGTGCATAAAGAAAATATGGCTACAACAGTGGTATGACCTGTACGGCCTGCTGGTATCTTGATGGTCTCTTTAGCAATCTGCTCTTCTTCTCCTTGAATGCACTTCGCCTTCTTGCAGCTCTTTCTCTCTTCTCATATATGAGATCGACCTCTCCTCTCTTGTCCTCTTTATGTTTTGAGAGAAAAACTAATCTCCTCAATCCTAGCTGCCACCTACCTCAATTTTGAGATGTACTGTTAAGATTAAATCCTAATCTAAATCACTAATGTTCTAGAACTTGTAGAACATTTCATTTAGATTCCTAAGACTAATTCGACTTCAAAACATTAGGCTTTCACATTTTTTTATTTGTTTTTCAAATGAAATTAATGACCACTTTTCCAAGGTGGTCACCAAAGAAATGTCTCAAACCACTTCCTGCATGTTCACACTGAAACCCGTGCATGAAGTTTCCGCTGGTGCTACATTTCTCAACACTCCCTCAAGGAAGGAATGCTACACCAATCCAAGTTTGTTTGTGAATGCTTCTAACTTTTCTTTTGCTAAGGGCTTGGTTAGAATATCATCTACCTATTGATCTGCGGGAATATATTGGGGATTTGCTGCTTTCTTTTGAATCCTATCTCGTATGAAGTGAGATCTGATCTCTATGTGCTTGGACTTGTCATGAAACATTGGATTCTCAAAGAGTTTGATACAACTCCGATTATCAAAATAAATGACTGTGGGATCCAATCCTTGATCAAACAGTCCCGCAAGTAACTTGTGAGGCCAAATGGCCTCACAACTAGCAGTGGCTTCCATGTATTCTGCCTCTACTGAGGTAAGTGCCAAAAATGTCTACTTCCTGCTGAACTAGGATATCATTGTTGAACCCAAGCTAAAGCAACACTTCGAGTTGTTTTTTCTGTCAACTGCATTGACTGCCCAATCTGAGTTTGAATACCCTTGCAACTGCACTTCACCATCTCCAAGATATCTCAGACCATATTCCACTTTGCCCCTCAAGTATCTGAACACATGTTTTTGCTACTATCCAATGCTCTTTCCTCGGCTCCACCATGAACTGATGCAAGGCATTCATTGCAAAGCATATATCTAGTCTTGTGTTAACCAGATACATCAAGAAACATATTAGTCGCATGTACAATGTGGGATCCACCAACTCTGAATTTGAAGCTATCACCTTATTCAGATTTGTGATCATGGGTGTGGCCATAGGTTTGCAATCCTCCATTTGAAACTTCTTCAAGGTCTCAACTGCATACTTACCCTGCCAAAGGAAAATATCCCCTGGTCTCTACCAAACCTCCAAACCCAAGAAGTAATGCATCACGCTGATGTCCATCTCAAACTCAACTGCCATGTCTGCTTTGCGCCTTGCAATGAGCTTCTTTGCACCTATAAGAAATAAGTCATCTACATACAACACCAAAACAGGCAGATCAGATCTAACAAATATATAATATAAGTTGGTATCTGCTTCGCTTTTGGTGAAGCCCATACTTTGTAAATAACCATCTATCTTGTAATACCATGCTCTCGGCACTTGCTTGAGTCCATACAAGGATTTCTTAACCCTGCAAACATGGGACCCCTTCCTATTTATCTCGAAGCTTGAAGCCTTGAGGCTGCTCTATGTATACTTCTTCTTCAATGATCCCATTAAGGAAAACTATCTTCACATCCATTTGATGTATCCTCCATCCCATAAATGAAACTAAGGACATAACCGCTTTAATGGAAGTGTAATTGGCGACTGGATCAAATGTCTCTTCATAGTCCACTCCCCCTTTTTGGGAGAACCCTCTCACCACGACCCTCGCCTTGAACTTCTCAATGCTACCATCTGCTGCATGCTTGATCTTGTAGAGCCACTTGGAACTCACTATTGACTTTGCCTTTGATCTTTGCACAATTTCCCAAACATCATTCTTCATGATGGAGGTGTACCCCACCATTCCCTCCCGCCATAATTGCTAGTTTGCTGCCTTCTGAAAGTTGGAAGGTTTAGAATCTGTGATGCTGCTTATCAATGCCATGTTGTCTGGAAACTTTTTTGGAGGTTTATTCTCTCTAAATGTGCCCCTAGGAGCCTCAACATACTCTTGAGCATCCCTTAATGTCTGAGTTAACCATCGAGGTCTCCTGACGAAAGTGGAAGGGACTACGGTCTCCTCCTCTTCACTGAAGGCTGTTGTACTGCTTTGGAAGTCAATGGTGACCCTGGCTCAACCTTCAGAGCTTCCTACTCCTCATCCCTAGTCATTGGAATAGGTTCACGGGACTTCTTGGATGCAATGTCTTCTTTAAACTTTACATCCCTACTAATTACTATATTCCTTTGCTCTGGAATATAGATCTTGTAGATCGATACATGGATATAAACTGGACAACCAAAGATGCAAAAATGACTCACCTCTGGCTTCACACCAGTGAAAGCCTTTTCTGGTCCTGTGAAGACATTGGTTTTGGATGTAGACTGTCGTGTTGCATGCCTCCGTCCAAAGAAACATCGACAAGTCTTGGTCATGAATTATGACCTTAGTAGCCTCGATGATGGATAGCTTCTTTCACTCTGCGACCCCATTCTGCTGTGGGTTGTATGGAACAATCAACTCCCTCTTGATTCTTACCTCCTCCCAAAAACCCTCGGAACTCTTTGGAGGTATACTCACCCCCATTGTCTGATTTGAAGACTTTGATCTTCTTCCTTGTTTGGTTTTCAACTAATCTTTGAACTCTTGAGATATGCTAAAGGCCCCTCATCCTTGTTCTTTAGGAAGTAGATCCAAGTTTTGCCAAAGAAGCTGTCAATGAAGGAAACATAGTACATGCTTCTTGAAATTGATGCTACTGAAATTTGTCCACAAACATTTGAATGCACTAGGTCTAGAATCTCCTTAGACCTATACTCGTTGCTTGGGAAAGCAACCTTGGCATGCTTGCCAAGCATGCACCCTCTGCATACTCCCTGCTACTCAATGCTAAATTTTGGAAGACCTATGATTATCTCCCTTAGAATAGGCAATGCTCTACGATTTAGGTGCCCCATCCTCTTGTGCCACAATTCGCACAAACTGTCACTGTTATGGACTAGGGATTGAACAGGTTCACCCTACAACTTGTAAAGATTGCCTTCTCTAACCCCTATTACTTGTGTTGTATTTGGGATAGATTTCTTTGGTTTGATGAGGATTTGTTGGTTCTTGAACTCAACTACATAGCCCTTATCCTCCATAATCAAAAGAAAGTTCTTTTTGAGACTTGGAACAAACAAGACATCGTCAAAATCTAAAGAGTTACCTGACTCGAGCTAAAAGAGAATAGTACCAACTCTTGCTACTGGCTACTTGGCATCATCACTAAGCTCAACCTGTACTCATGAGACCTGCATCATTAGGCTAGAAAATAACTACCGGGCTGATGTCATGTGACGAGATGCCCTTGTCCACATATCACGTATTCTTGGGAACCATGTTAGTAGAAAAGAAAGATACTATCGAGAAATCCTCCTCGAACTTGGCAACAAATTTGTTCTCAGAGTTTTTGCAGAGGCTACTACTTGCTTTTGTTGCTGCTTCCTTTTACCCTTTTTCTTATTTGGACATTGTGATGCATAATGATCGTGCCTATCATAAATGAAGCACTTGATTTTACTCAAGTCCTTTTGTCTTGTCTGTGAGGTTGTCTCCTCACTCTTTCCCTTATTCTTGCTGGGTCCTTTATCTTTGCCCTTATTTGTTTGACCAAATAAGGCTAGGTTCTTGTTACCACCCTTCTTGTTGGCCTTTGACTCCATCCGAGTCTCCTCTTGGATATAGTCATCCCACAACCTTTCAAAGTTAGGAAGGTTCACACGAGCACAAATACCTTCGACAAATGGTTCCCATGAGGTTGGGAATCCATTTAGTGCCATGTTCACCAACTCTATAGTTGCAATCTTCTCCCCAATTGCTGCAAGCTGATCACGAATCTGTGTTATCTTCATAAGGTAACTGGTAACTGAATTTGATCTAGTCATCTCTATGGATACGAGTTTGTTTCGCAATATCATTTTTTGTTCATGTTCTCACTTTGGTAGAGGCCATCTAGAGCATTGAACATTTCCTTTGCAGTTTTCTTCTCAGATACATGAGGGATCAAATGATCCTTTATTGTCAATTTTCACATATACGTCTATGTGACTAATTTTCAGATCTGAAAATTGCTTCCTAGTGAGCTAACAATAAAACCCTAGCTGTTATCACTGAACAATTTTACACTGAAAATTTTGACTGAAATTATATGTAGTGGAAACACAAAAGATCAGAGTTGAATCATCAACACAATTGAGACACAAATTTCTGTTTTGTAAACATTATCAAATTCAGAAAATCTGAGGGAAAAACCAACCCTCCTGGTCAACACATTTTGACCAAATCTGGGGACAACCTTGTCCTCCTCAAAAATAGAAAAATTAGCAAAAATCAAACCTCAACAAAATTTTGGAAATAACCTCTGCCTGCAAATCTGCTGCTGCCACCTGTATCCTTGCTGACGTCAGTCGTACGTCTGCTGATGTTAGCATTACGGACTGCTGTACCTGCCTGCAAATTCGCGTGTGTGACCTCACACGTGCAATTTGTCCTTTTTTGCACCTACCACATGTGCAGCCTGCTCACACGTGTGACTGTACGGACTGTCTGTACTGTTTCCGCTCACACGTGCGAGCTGTCTCCCTCACACATGTGGATCCTCTCACACGTGCGGCTGCTTCAACTCTCCACACGTGTGGCTGCTGCTCCTTCTCTTCCTCACATGTGTGCCTCTCTTGGCTGGAAAGATGCCTTATTTGGCTTGGAACAGAAACATAAAATCACCTTCAAATCCTAGGCCAGATTTGCCACAATTGCAGAACTTCCCTTGCTGAAATTTCCATGCTTCTAGCACAAGTACACTCTCACTTATGCTAGCTCCATTATGCACAATGAGATGTCACAATCTCCTCCTCTCCTTTTATAGGAGTCCAATGAGTGAGTTTAGGAGCTCTTCCTACACTCAACAATTAATAGGAATATTTTATTCCTCTTTGTGGGTGTGAAACCCCTACACAAGCCCACAAAGCCCATTGACTTGCCCATGAGGCCCTAGCCTCTTCCCAAGGCCGATTTTACTGAAACGAAAGGCTAATCTGGTGCCAATGAAGATTCCCACATGCCTGACACCTTGACCTCTTGTGGGAATACCTCCCAAAGCCACAATAAGCAACATTTATGGTTTACGTGATCATCCGCTTGGCCTTCATTTCCTTTTCTTGCGAGCTCCCAACTGCTGCAGATATGTAGGTAAAGGCACAACATCCTTGACAACATCCCGAAGATCATTCTCTTCAAATAAGAGTGTAACCCTAACTTTCCATGACAAGAAATTTGAGGTGCCATCTAGTTTGCCCTCGAATCTGAGGCTAGTTGAGGCCATCTCTGAGATCTAATGCTCAAACTCCCATATTTAAAAATTAGTGTTTAAGAGAAATATTGAAACCCTCTAACTGTTGGTCCTTTCCAATAGTTGATTTACTGTTGCACACCCTTGAGAATCTCAATCAGAGAAATTGCTCTGATACCATGTAAATTTTTCAAGCCCAGGTGATTGCTGTCCTAATGTTCTCTCATTAAATAACTCAAAACAAAATTTATTTAACAGTGTAAAATTAAATTTATGAACATTGCATCAATCACACAGTAGCTGAAAAATGAACGACGGAAGAAATAAAATACATACACATGGATTTCTCCTTCTAATCAACTTTTCATTCCTTTGATCAAAGCTTACAAGGTGACCTCTGCAGCTTGCTTAAACCAGCAGCTGTATGGTCAATAAAATCACCTCAAACAACAATGTACTGTCTATGTAAAAGATGGTATAGCTATAGCAGTGCAACTTGCTCTGTTTCTGTCTTTACTGGACAAAAAATTGCTCTTCTTCTCTCAACATTAAAGCACACTCTAGCAGTACAGAGTACGGCTAGATCTGAAGGTGTACGATGGGTACAGCAGTGGTACAACTTGTATGGCATGTTGGTATCTTGCTAGTTTCTTTAGCAATCTGCATTTCTTCTCCTGGAATGCACTCTGCCCTCTTCAAGCTCCCTTGCTCTCTTCTTATATATGAGATTAACCTCTCCTCTCTTGTTCTCTTTATGCTTTGAGAGAAAAACTAATCTCTTCAATTCTAGCTGCCACCTATCTCACTCTTGAGATGTACGACTAAGATTAAGTCTGAATCTAAGTCACTAATATTCTAGAACATTTTATGTAGATTTATAAGACTAAGTCGACTTCAAAACATTAGACTTTGACTTTATTTTTTATTTTTTAAGTGAACTTACAAGATGGAATTAGTGACCACTTTTCCAAGGTGGTTACCAAAGAAATGTCTTGAACCACTTCCTACATGTTCACATTGAAACCTGTGCAATAAATTCTTGTTCGAGCTAAATTTCTCAAAAGAGAAATCATAGATGGCAACAAAGAAAATGAGAGTGAAGAAGAGCTTAGGTTAAAGTTTAATACTTATGCAGTCATTTAATTTTTTCTTTCCCTAAAAAACAACTAACATTGTCAAAATTGGTCAAAGGAGATGTGGGAGTGTTATATTTTAGGAGGGAGCATTTCATTTTTTGAAGGGGGCATTCCCTTATGCATTTTTGTGTGTTCCCCTTAAGAGGGGATGTGGGGAAACGCCCCCCTTGGACTACCCCCATCCTCAAAGCGCATCCTTGTGTAACATTGGTTGATCCTATGGATTCAAAGTGGTTGTTTTCCAATTTGAACGGGACTAACTATCATGCTTGGAAAAATCAAATCACTGCCCTACGTTGAAGCAAAGGTCTTTGGATGTGCTTGGTGAGGCTGCTTCCCGTTGAAGGTGATGATAATTATGACCTTGTATGTTTGAGGAAGGATGAAGCCCTTGGGTTGATCACTGTTTATGTCGAGCTTGATCCATTTATCATACCAAGGATAACATACTTGTGAAAGAAATGTAGGATGAACATGCAAATCAGACCCGAAACTTGTATGTATTGTTCTGAATAATCTCTCTCCAACATTTAAATCACTTGCTCATATACTCTATAGTATTCCTTTCTTTGTCAAGGATCTTGTAACTCCTCTTGAGGAGTTTTCCCTAATCTCATTTACATCAAGTTATTTTGAGGAATATCGGTGAATTACCCCACGTCCCACCCCTGAGATCAGAGTCATCTAAAAATTATTTCAACCCTTCTTAAATCTGAATTCGACGGGGGTAAGGGGAATGCTTGAAATCCTTTAAGAAGAAAAGAGTCATATGTGGCTATTGTCATAAGGAGGGCCATCCCTTCAAGTCTTGCCTTTTATGCCTTCAGAAAATTGAAGGGCTTGCAAGATCTATAGTAGGCACCAAAGACTTTTCTGATGAGAATGTTGGATCTTCTCATGGTGAACATTTGGCAATACACTCTGCACTTTGGTCCTTTTCTTCTTAGCAAGAGCGGATTGCCGATTTTGGAGCTACTTGACACACGACCAAACATGAACACCTCTCTAATTATAGAGAATAGCACAATGGAGAGAAAGTGGTTATTAGTGATAGACAAAATGACCATACAAGTTGCAGGCTATGGTGATGTCATCATTCATACATCTAAGTCTAGAGATGTTATTCATGTTCTAGGTGTTGGATCAAATCTTCTTTCTACTTATCTCATTACATAGATCAATAAAAAGGTGGAGTTCTAGCTGGATCAATGGGTTTTGTAGAAGACACGAATGCCGATTTTAAAGTGTTTTCCTTTGGATATCGTGATGAATTTGATTATATGTCCACACTAGGGAAGCCTTCTTCCTCAACAAGAAAAGGGTTTGTTGCTATGGTGGCAAAAACCAATGACACTAGTATTCTATGGCATCCATATATCAGTTATACCAAGTTTGGTTCTTTGTGACATACAAGTCCTCTTCTTTTGGTTAATGACCTATAGATTGAACCACCTAGTGGTGTTTGTGAAAGGTATGTAATGGGAAAACATCATCAAGAGTCCTTTTCTAAGGACAAAGCAAGGTGTGCTTCTTAACATCTTACATTGATTCATAGCGATATATGTGGGCCTATGGCTACATCTTATGTTGGGGGAGCTAAGTATTTCCTCACCGTCATCGATGAGTTTTCTCGCTTTCTTTGGGTGTACACCATTAAATTAAGGATGAGGTATTTGGAAGTTCTAGGAGTTCAAATATCTTGTGGAAAATCAAAGCAACAGGAAGATCAATCTTAGGATTGATGATGGAGGTGAATGTATAAGCAATGCTTTGCAGTGATTTCTCATATTTCAGGGCATCTATTGGTAGAGGGCCATTCCTTACACTCACAGTGAAATGGAGTAGTAGAACAAAAGACTAAGGTTATCATGGAGACGACTCGTTGCATGCTTCACTCCAAGAAAATGAAACTTTCACTTTGGGGAGAGGTGGTTGTTTGCACGACCCATATCATCAATAGAACACCTGCTCATGCTATCATAAAAAGTGATATGGCTATGAACCCTCTATTTCACATTTCAAAGTCATTGGATCTATTGCATGAGCCCATGCTCCTAATGAAAGGCAAAACACATCAACGTCTCCAGACACTTACTACACTCTAGTTGGTAATGGTGAAACTTTTTAGGGAAATTGCCTTTATGAACCCACCACTCATAGTGTGGTTGAATATAGAGATGTTTTTGATGAGTTTCCTACTTACGGTTCACTAGGATCTTTCCCATTACTTATTTCATAGGTTTCTTCAGATGGATCCCACCATGGTTTCGTGGATCATGTTTTTTCTCATCACCGTTTAGGTCATCTTCTAGATAATGCATGTCATGTTTAAATGGTCCCTTCTTCAGAGTATGATGTTGGTCTTCTCTTTACGTCTATGAGTACTCTCTCAATTATTCCTACAGTGTTTGGCCAGACTTCTATGGTTGATGTGGACCCTACTAATGACTCATCTAGTTTTCCTATTGCAGATGTCTCTTCACTTTTTCAAGATACTCTTTTCAGTGGCTCATCTAGTCATCATGTTGCAAAGGAGGATGCTCATCCAGTGCTCATGTCGTAGACGCTCTTGATAGTTTGACTCCATTATTCAATGATGAGGATGACACCTTGCATGATTCTCTTGCACCAATTACACTTCCTTTGGATAGGTCAAGGCCTATTCCTAAGTGGGCTATCTCCACTCTTATTGATTTAAAAAAATTTCATGTTGGTTCATTTACATGATTGTAAGAGGAATCTCCTCCACCTCGAGCCCTTTTTGCTTAGATTGTTGAATGTGTTACAAGACACATTTGATGCTACTGAGTTTCTTATTAGCCCATAATTTTCCTTGGAAAACCATCCAATTTGAGCATACAATAAGAGTATCATTTAACAGTGAAATTGAAATGGAGAATTGATTTTCCATGAAATTTGTACATAAGTGCTATGTTATCAGATTCGTCGACCCCATAGGATGGATCCACGGATCCTTGGATTTGATACGGATTTGGATCCACTCGAGCGGATCCACTCCGAAAATGCATCCCTCACACATGAAATGTATCCTGAGGGTTGGGCGAACTTTGGAACATTGACAACCACAAAAGTGCCATTCTCTCACGGGGCTATTGTCCCACTTAACCCCTTTTACAACCATACATTCTCCTCCGTGGACTTGTTGGCCATTCTCCCACGTGGCCATATAATGTCCTCAGTTCTCGACCCTATCATTCCCTCATTGCTTGGAGTTGACAGTGCTTTGTAGTTGGGGACGAGAAGAGATTGAAGTTGATGGTGCCTTGTAGTTGGGACCCTAGTGGAAAAACTCGGCAACGGCAAAAACTCGGCAAGGGTCCTGAAAACATCGGCTCGGCAAAAATCGGCGAAAAAATCGGCGAAACTCGGCAAACATTAAAAAATACATAATTTATTCATTTTTTTTCAAAATTTTAAACATTTTTCAATATATAAAGCAACAACAACATCATATAAACAGATAGGCACATAAATACGGAGAAAAAACCGATATATATTATATAGTGGATGCCAAACAAAAACCGATACATCAAAGTCATTACTGAAAGTCTGAAATCAATACAAAATGATATCAATGATCACATATATAAATGTATATGTCCCAAAACTAGCAACTAGCTATATGGT
>ML788236.1:537364-557523 GCA_009831015.1 Picea engelmannii
ATATATATATATATATATATATATATATATATATATATATATATAAACAACTTCTAGAGATTATTTAGATTATTTTGTGAAATAATATAATATAATGATAACTCAAAATATCTCCACTTATATGCTTCATTTTCTCTCATTCTATATAAGAATTATGAAGAAGGCTACAACATTATGCTTTGAGTAACAATAGAGGTTTTTATTGCAATGGTTTTCTAGAAATGATAGAAATTGTTCCAACCACTGATTTGATTAATGTGATGTACAATGAGAAACATATATATATTATATATGTTTTTCTCATATTAACCCCCACCTCATGGGGGTGGGGGGAGTTAATATGAGAAACATATATATATTATATATATTTTTCTCACATATTTCTCATATTATCTCCCTGTGAGTCTTGCAGGGACAAAGACTCAACTGTGAGTCTTGCATGCCAAAACAAATAGCAATCAAATCGTACCCAGGTTTCCTTAAGATTAGTTTGTTGGAACTGCAGGGGTTACCCATGGAGATGAGGACCTGGGTTAGGGCCTATTGCGGAAGATAGAGACATAATTTGCCTCATAGAAACACATGAGCATGAAGGGTGCAAGACACCTTTGTTTGAAGGGTATTGGAAGATAACAGTGTGGAACAAGGCATCATAGAATGGCAAAGCGCACGGGGGTATCATGGTATTAGTAAGAGAAGAAGAAGGTCGTTTCATTCAGCTAGAAAAAGAAGACCCAAATAAGCAATTTGTTTGGCTTAAAATATCAGAAAATGGAAATCACATCAGAATTGCAACATGCTATTTTGCACCTCAAGTTTAAAAAATCTACAAAAGTAGAGGGCTTGACCACAAAGATCCCTTTGCAGCCTTAAAAACAGATATTGCAATATATTCTCAGCTAGGTGAAGTCCTTATAGTGGGGGATTTCAATGCTAGAACTACAGGTGAACAAGCTAGCATTCTTTGTTGCAAAGAAGACAGTGACCCTATTTGGCTTACAGAAGAGAGTAATCATCAGTGGGAACGAATTTCAAAGGATAAAGGCTGCAATCTCTTTGGAGAACAATTGCTTACGCTATGTGGGGATTTCGATTTAGTCATTTGTAACGGTATGACTAGATGGGAAAAGTCCGGTAATTTCATTTGCAATACTTACAACGGAGCAAGTGTAGTAGATTATGCAATTTGCTCGCATAATTTGTGTGGGAAAATGGAGGAAGTGTTGATTGGAGATCAAATTTGAGACTTAAAATTGGATTACAAGTCAATTTATTTAAGTTTCTCTTGGACCAAAAAGAAGCAATTAGGGTCAAAAACTCAGTGTGTTCAACAAAATCCCCCAAATGGCAGAATTCTTTTGAATCCAGAGAATTGTAATACCTTCAAAAAAACGTTAGAGAGGTTCTTCGAGAAGGAGGAAATCTCATTTCATGGCCCTCATAGTCATGGATTAACACATTTAATTCAAAGCGCACTTGCTGAGTGCAAAAGATCAAAAATTAAGAAGTCTGAAACAAATTGTTTTCCGGTTAATGCTTGGTTTGACGAGGAATGCAAAAAGGCAAGGAGAAGGTGGAAGGAATCAGACAAGGATAACATAAAGCTCAAAGCTTACCAATAGATAGTAAGAAAGAAAAACGCTGATTTCATAGTTTCGAGGAGAGAAGAACTAATATTCCTTGGGAAAAATAACCCCAAACTATTCTGGAAGGAGCTCCAACCAAAAAAGGTGCAAACTGAAAACAACATTACAACTTCTAAATGGTTCGACTATGCAAGACAACTTTATGAGCAGGATCCCAAGGTTGACCCTCCTCCCTTGGTCAACACAGATACAAAACTCTTCACGGTGCAAGAGGTAGAGATAGTTTAGTTAGGGGGAGCAACACTGACGATAATTTATCTTTTCCATTGATGTCAAAGGGGGGGAGATTCATCGGATGCATGGATAGAGAGTTAGGTTCTTTGAGAGAGATCACATAGGAGTGTTTCCAGGGGGATCGATGGTCATAGGGGGAGCATGAGAGATATTACTTCAGTGCTGCATCAAAGTGGTGCCATCAATGCCAAAGGGGGATATTGTTGATTAATTGGATTGGTTTTCATTGATGCCAACCCTTGAAGCAAGTTCGATATAAAATTTTGGTAGCTCCAATAGTATGGTTAAGGGACTTAATATTGTTTGATGTATAATGGTATGATATTAGTATATTTACAGGTAAGACTATTCTATATGGATAGTACATGTCATGCCATTTCCAGTGATATGTGGAACGTCAAATAACTCCTCACGGTTAGAGAGTTATGGCCTTGTTAAGTTGGATAACCCTCTTGAGTTATCTAGAAGCCCCTAGAAGGTCAAAGAAGTCAAATTATTCTATAAACTCCTAGAAGAAGTTCATTAGTCATAATGGGTGAAACTAGGAGTTACTCATGGGTTAAGTTGCTGCAATAAGAAAATAATTAAAAATAAATTAGTTGCAAGTAGAAGTGGGTAGTTTACTATTTATGGATAAAATGATTGTAAACGAACAAGTGGTTAGAAGTGGGTTAGCCCTAAAATAAGGAAATTGGGTTAAGTTGGTTAGAAGGTAACCCCTTAAGGAAGATACATGGAAGTATAAATAAGAGAGAAATGATCTCCTATTAGCACCTATTGAGCACATTGAATATCTATTATTGTGTAAGTTTTATTGCAGGTACTTATTGATACATCTAAATTTATGCAAGTCTGAGGTAGCTCGAAGGGTTGACGGCGAAAGTTTCAGAATTGCAGAAATACTAAAAAATCCCTATTTTTTGAGGTGTACGTGGGATGTAGTGGAGAAGGGCACATAAAATACACGAGTTGGAAGTATAACATGGCACATACATGTGGGAAAATCCATGAAAGCTTGAGTTGTTGAGGGTGCCAGGTTCTCAGAGTTCGAAAACAAGCTTCCAGGAAGGTCTACAATGATCAGGTACAACAGATCTATCTACATATTCAAAAGGTATGTCATATTCTTATGTGTAGTTGGATATTGTTGTCTCCATGAGATATGGTTATGGGAGTTTGAGGTTTTTCCCTAGAGAGGGTGTTGATACATAGTTTTATTTCTTGGTACATGGTTGAGGGTTTTGGTTTTGAAGTGGTTGTGGAGTTTTTTGTATGGTGTGAGGCTTCATAGCAGTAAGAGTTTGATGTCTAGTCCATGTGAGGATTATTATACTTGTTCACGATTGTACACACATGTATGGCACATGACTAGAGAGACATAAATGCACTTGGTTAGGGGATGTATAATATGATGTAGGCACATGGCACAACTACAGATAAGACATAGTGACGTGTTGCAGGTTGATGTGACAGAGCCAGTAAAGTGTTTGAAATTTCAGAAAAAGGTGAAAACCCTAGCTTACTGAAGGTGTATATAGGCTGCAGTATAGACATGATACGTACATACGCAGGCTGTAGTATAGACAGGGCACGTACATATGCGAGATGCAACATATACAAGTCACATACATGTTGGGTTTTTTTGGTACAGGATGAGTACATGTACATGTTTATTACAAGTCAGTGGCATAGGTTGGTTATAGGTTATTGGTACAAGTTGGTACATGTTTATAGTGGTATATCTCATAGTGACAGTGGTTTCATCATATGAAACTTATATTTCAAGGAAACATGACGAGGCACAGATAAGTGGTTGTATCCACCTTCCAGTTGTAGCCAGAGAACATAGGGGGTTGTAGCCTCCTTCTGGTTGTATCCAGAGAATTGGGGAGTTGGAGATTCCCTTGGGTTGTATCCTGAAAATATAGGGGGTTGGAGCCTCCTTCCACTTGCAGCTAGATAACAAAGGAAGTTGGTACTTCCAATGAATGTAATTCTTAAAGACATATAAGAAAAATAATTCTGTGGTTTTCTCCCGCATTGGGTTTCTACGTAAAAATACTGGTGTACTGTGTATGTGTTTGATTGTTCATTGTTCATGGTTTAGTTACTCTGCACTTGTTGAATGATAATGGTATATTGATCATAAACTAAATAACACTTACATACTTTGGTTAAAAGGATTAAAAATCTCTATTACTAATTCACCCCCCCTCTTAGTAATCTAGCATATACACGAGTTTTCTTAAGGAAAGGCATGTACATCTCAGGACATGTGAAATTCTGGGATTATACAACAGATTATAAGTTTCTAGCGTTTGTAGGTACTATCTGTAAGTTTTCTGTATTTCTCCGTGGGTCATTTTCCCAGGTATGGGAGCCCTTGTAAGATTTCAATTTGTTTGAATGATAAACTTAGTTGATGGGTATAATATCTTTGTTTATTGTGATTGATATTTTGGTTTCTAGTATTGCTTCCACTATATTTATTTGAGTTGAATATTCCAACAAGTGTATTCTATTTTGTGAGCTGCTAATTTGATTTACAACAAGGAAATCACTAGATAACAAGATAACTAGGTGCCAGAGTACGTGGATTTCAACATGGTATCAAAAAAATCGGTTTGAGAGGAAACCAAATATTAGATCCATAGCAGGTGATACCAGATCTATCATATCTACAAGGAGATATTAGCAGATCCATAACCAATTGTCATAAATCAAGGGTTGGATTTTTGGGAAACAATCGTACATGTTTAAAACTTGGTTTTGTATGAGTATGAAGCTATATGTGGGTTGGAGTGGTAATAAAAACATACATAGGTGGGTACCAGTAAGGAAAGTCACATACATATGTGGGTTTCATTAGTGATAGGTGCATACAAGTTCGTACAAGTTAGTACATGGGATTTTTCAACAATGAAATTCATTGAGTGCTTGAGCCATGAAGGACTGTGACTCAATAGGATCTTAGGAAGGGTACAAAAGGAATTTCATCTAGAGATAATCTCAAGGGATAATAGATCTATTAGAGTCAATGACTCATAGAGAGAGAAAATAAGGATTTTCTGTCAAAGATATCTTAACAAGGGTGAAGAAGGAATTTCACCTAGATATCCGATCAATCCAAAGGAGAAGGAGGTAGCAACAGACATATCTAAATCAAGGATATATCTGGGTAGTAGAATAGAAACAAGAAGTTCCAACAGACTGGAGAAGAGTTTTGGAGGTGTACGCGGGTTGATGTAGCAATAGACATGTACATACACTAGTTTCGTTAATTAAATTCACGTACATATACGAGTTGAAGATGGAATATGTGCATACTTACGTGGATTTTAGTATCGTAGAGAACATACATACACAAGCTACAAAATGAACACACATGTACAACTTGTGCAAGTTACAGGTACAAGGTCATACAATGGTAGAAAAGGTGCTAGGTTATAGGAGTTGGCTATTTCTCCATGGACAAAAAATATGATAGAAGCACGAGAGCTATTCAATAGTCCGACGCATGACTAAGGGATCCATGTAGAGCTTGGTGATGATTCCAAGTATGTAGTGAAGGGAGAGGGAACAATATTGTTCAATATTGAGTTAGGAGGTTCATTAGAATCCCATGAGGTGTTAAATGTACCAATACTTAGGAGGAATTTTCTCTCAGTCTTAGTTATGGAGAACATGGGTTTTTCTAAGAGAGAGAAATTACTCATATGTTTAGAGGGAGATAGCCCAGACATAACAGTAAGAATTGGGGTTAGATAGGGAAATTTATACAGATTGAAGGAAAATATTGTTCAAGCCTTGGTACTTGGAAGTGACATCTTGCTCAAGTTGTGGAATAGTAGAAGGGGCACTTGCATTAAAATGTGTTTCTGATTCTTAGGGAGACTATCATTGGTCTTCCATATTTCAAAGTTGTACAACAGGGTGTGTGCAGAGGTGTACACTTGGAAAGAATGCCGAAGTTTGTTTTCCAAGCAATGAGATTAGTTCTAAGGGGATCTTCGATATATCAGATGTGCATGGATTGATGTTAGTGGTAGAGGACGAGGAGCAAGAGGCTCTGAAGAGAGAACAACATTCAAGGAGTCAACCTTCAGGTGGGAAGAGGAAGTTAGCCCCTTCCAATTCTGTCAGGAGACCTAGTTGGTATGAGATGACATTAATGAATTCTCAAGAGTAGGAGGATCCTAGGAGCACATTAAGGAAGAGTAGACCTTCGATGAATTTTCAAAACTTTGTGGCATTAATGCATAGCATCATTGATTCCATGAATTATAGTATTTAGGGAGAAACAAACCAAAAGGTTTGGAGGGATGTCATGGGGCAGGATGATGTGTAGGAAATTGTGTCAAGATCAGAGGGACAACCATTTCTAGGTGGTTCTTCCAGAAGTACCTTCCTCTCTAAGAGGGATTGTTGATGTTTGTACCATCAGACATGTACTTGTGCACAGGTCTAAGTGTCTAGACATGCGGAAGTCATCCAAAGCCTTCTACCTTGAGACTTTACTTTAATTAAATGAATTATTAAAGTAAAGTGGTTTTATTAGTGAGTTGAGTTTTATTTAAAGAAATTATTTAATTAACATTAATGAATTAAATAATAACCATTGATATCAAGTGAGGTGAGAAGTAATCTCAATTGTCAATCACTTTGGAGACTAGGGTTATGTCATAACTCAATATTATAAAATAAAGGCTAGGGTAAAGGAATATACACTTTTCAAAAAGAGATAACAAAGAAGGCATTTTTCTCGTGTGGAGTCATTAAAGAGTGTAGAAGAAAATGACTCTTTCTTATACTTGAGAGAGAAAACAAGAATTTTTTATCAAGGGTTGGATCATGAAGGATTGTGATTCAAAGATATCTTGGATAGGTGGAGAAGGAATTCCATGTAGAGATCAGGTCAGGGAGAATAGATAATAGAGGAAGTTGCAAGTTGGTTTCAATAAATTGGAGTCGCAGTAGCAGGGTCACTCTGTACAGAGTTAGCGTACAATCTTTGAGTGCATGTATGTGGGTTTCAGTGGATACATGCACATATATGTGGGTTTTCTTAAGGAAAGGCGTGTACATCTCGGGAAAAATGAAAATCCATGATCGTACATCAGATCAGGAGTTGGTAGGGTTTTCAGGTACTATTTGTAAGTTTTCTATATTTCTCTATGGGCCATTTTCAGAGGTATGGGAGCCCTTGTAAGCTTTGAAGTTATTTGAATCATAAGCTTAGTTGATGGGAAAAATATCTTTGTGAATTGTGATTGAGATTTTGGTTTCCAATATTGCTTCCACTATTTTATTTAAGTTGAATATTCCAACAAGTGTATTCTATTTTTTGAGCTACTAATTTGATTTACAACAAGGAAATCACTAGATATCAAGATACCTAGGTGCCATAGTAAGGGGATTTCAACACATATTGCTACATATTTTCACTGGAGCACCAGATTAACAATATGAGATTTATTGTGAACAAATTGTCAATAGTATTATCAATGTATCATAAGAAATATTCCTTGATTCTTGCTATATTTTCCTCTACAAGTGGCAGAAGTTAGTGCCCGAACTTAATTTCACTAGGGATAAAGGTGCACAAAAGGGGTAAATTGACAATATTTAGATGACTATAAATTTATGCTTAGAGCTTAAAACTTAGAAAGAAAAAATTCATAGGAAATCTATTGGATAGAAGAATCTAGTTATGCACACATAATTTTGATTTGAGTAGTAAAATTCATAGAAAATCAAAAGGAATATGACTATTGGACTTAAAGAATAGAAAGGCATGTATGATTTCTAGAATTGTAGAATTATTTTTATCTAACAAATTTTCTTGCATGAACATTTTTCAAAATTAAGGGTACAAATAGAACAAAGTAGATTCAGAATGAGGACGAAAGACATGGAAAATGCACATAGATCTTACAACCATGAGGAGGAATTCAAAGGGTTTTATGTCATCTTAGTTAATGCAGGGACTAAGTCAAATGGGCATAGAGAAGGAAAATAATAAAACATAGATTTAGTGGATATAATGAGAAGTATACAAAGAGGTGTGTCGAGCTTATATAGAGAAGAAAATGATATAATTATAATATCTCAGGAGAAGCATTACCATATGAATAATCAATTGTTACAAAGCTTGAACACGTTGTAGAAGCAGAGAAATAAAGAACCAGAGATAAGGAAAGCACCATAGCACAAATCTCATGCAAGAAAGGAGGATGTTATAATTTCCAGGCATTCTAGAAGTGATGATAGACATCATCAACATTCAAAAGGAACTTAGCTACAAGGGACATGCATTCTTAGAGTCATAGAGTATACCAAGTTTGTCTCTTTTCAAACATCATAAAATAAGGTATGAGGTAGATGATTTGAAATGAGAGATTAGGAAGATTAATCCTCCTACATTTGATGGTGATCATAAGAAATATGAATATGCAGAATCTTGGTTGTTGGGAATGAGGAAATACCTCCAATCACACAATAATTCATCAAATTAAGAAGACATAATTAAAATATACCATCTCCACGGAAAAACATCAATGTGGTTGGACCCGATTAAGAAATTTAAGCACATTTATGAGAAGATGATCTCACGAAGGTAGTTCAAAAATTATTTCCAGAAGAAATACTTGTCATAACAATATTATGAAAAGAAGATGAAAGAGCTCTTTGAACTTAGGTTTAGAAGCATGACAATGGTAAATGGATGAATATGAGAGGATGTTCCTTGAATTTTTGAGGTATGTTGGCTTCATAAATTATGAGAAGGTTTAAATACAAATATTTGAGTGGGATACCTTCTTTATACAATGATAAAATACACTTTGATGATCCCAAGACACTAGAAGAATCCTTAAGGAAATTAACGTATCTTTATGAGAAGAATAAAGGAAGGCCACTTTTCCAAAAGGCTTGGGATGACGAGAATAAATGAAATATGGAGGAAATTAAGAAAGGGTATAAGCCATAATTTTTCAGAAACAGTTCTCAAGGAAAACTAGCACAAAATGAGCCCATGATGACAAATTCTTTGGGAAAAAGGCCAAGATAGCAACCCATAAAATGTTGGGGATGTGAGGTAGACCACCTATACAAAGATTTCCCTCACAAAGGAGAAAGGATGAGGATTTTTCAGAATATTCATCATGCTAATACATCTGAATGTTGGGTGTGTGTTATATTCTTTGCACAAGTAGTAGTGTCTGAGCGTCTGCGTCGAACGTGCAGGGGGGCTTTGGGGGCAGCGCCCCCGAAAAATATTTTTTTCGCATCGGGACCACATTATATTTAGGTGGTTTTTCGGCACATGGTTTCTTTGCCGATGGTTTTCTATTTTCGGTTAAGGAATTAGGGTTTTGGACTAATCCAGGTCATTGGGTTAGGGTTTTGGATGCCGCTGGCTTCTATATGTATTTTGTATTGTAAACATTGTAACACAATGAATGAATATAGAATATACTGGTTTTCCCGGTTTGGGTTTCCAGGGGAAAAATCTCTGTGTAATGTTTGTATTTGCCATTGTATCTTTTCTGTTCTTTTCTGAATATCTGTTTGCAGTAGATATTGTACAAGGTTAGAATTTACACTGAAGACATGGGTATAATCATGCCAAGGATTTTTACGTAGCCTTGGAAAACAAGTAAGTAAAATACCAATCTCATATGATTGAAGTAGAAGGTAAGGTTGATAATCAACCCATATCCATGTTGGTTGATTCTGGATCTATCCATAGTTACATAGATCATAGTCTTGTTGAGATATTTCATTTACAAAGACAAAAACATGGGAAATCTTGGTTGGTTCAGCTAGCCACATGAGCTAAGAGAAGAATCAATGAGCTAGTTAAGGATTTTCCAATGGAGATGAATAGACTTAGCACATATAAAGATTTAAATATCATATCTTTGAATTCATATGACTTCCTAACTAGTATGGATTGATTAGACAAACATCATGCTATCCTATATTGCTACAACAAGGAATTCACTTTTCTTGATGAGGAAGGAAAACAAAGGAAAGTTCATGGGATTTCTAGGCCTGTATCTATTAGAGAAATTTCATCCATATAGTTAAAGAAACGTTTCTGAAAAGGATGCCAGATGTATGCAGCCCATACAGAAGAGGAAACCAAAGATAAAAATCCAAGTATTGATGACCATCTAGTCTTGAAATATTATGAATATGCATTTGGGAAGATACCAAGGTTGCCAAAAAAGAGAGATATTGATTTCTCCATTTATTTGGTACTTGGAGATACCCAGTGTCCAAGAATCCTTATAGGATGAGAACACTAGAGATGAAGGAATTAAAATTGCATCTTGAAGAACTTTTGAAGAATGGGTATATGCACCCGAGTGTGTGACCTTGGAGCTTAAGGTTGTGTATTGATTTCAAGTAGTTGAATAAGGTTACCATAAAAAAAAATATCCTTTGTGAATGATTGATGATTTATTTGATTAGTTGAAAGGTGCAAGGACCTTTTCCAAGATTGATTAGAGGTCAAGCTATCATCAGGTGATAATTAAAGAAGAAGATATCATCAAGACAACATTTAGGACAAGATATAGACATTATGAGTTTGCAGTGGTGCCATTTGGGTTATCAAATGCACTGGCTATCTTTATGTGTTTGATGAATAGAGTGTTCAAAGAGTATTTGGAAAAATTTGTAATTGTTTTATTAGATGATACACTGATCTACTCAAAGATATAGGAGGATCATGAGAATCACTTAAGGATGGTGCTACATGTATTGAGGGAGAATCAACTGTATTCCAAGCTAAGAAAGTGCTCATTTTATCATAGGAAAAATCATTATTTGGGCCATATTATTTCATAGGAAGGGATAACAGTTGATCATGAGAAGATATAATCCGTTAGAGGATGGCCAACACCAAATAATGTTATAGAAGTCGGATCATTCATGAGACTTTTAGGTTATTATAGAATATTTATTAAAGGCTTTTCAAAGATTGCACACCCAATCACTTCTTTGCAAAATAAAAGTGTGAAATTCGAATGGAATTTGGAATGTGAGGAAAGATTTCAACACTTGAAGAATTTACTAACAAGTGCACCAACATTGAATATTTTTGATACATAGGAAAATATTATTGTGTGCACTGATGCATGCAAGGAAAGGCTTGGTGGGGTCCTTACACAAATTTGGCATGTGGTGTGATATGAATCAAGGAAGTTGAAAGAACATGAGAGAAACTATGTGAAACATGACGTAGAGTTGGAAGACACAGTTCATTCCTTAAATATGTGGAGACATTATCTTATGGGGAAAATATTTGATTTTAAGACAGACCGTAGTGGTTTGAAAAATATTTGTTTGGACAACCAACCTTGAATGTCAAACAAGTTAGATGGTTGGAATTGCTTAGTGAATATGACTTCAATATAAAGCATATCAAAGGAAAGGAAAACAAAGTGGTTGATGCACTCAATAAGAGAGTGCATGAGATGCATTCTACATCCATTAGCATGCACATATATGATTTAAAAGATATAATTTTGGAAGCAACAAATTCAGATCAACATTATTTGCAAGTAAAATAATCATTACAACAGGGTAATTTTCAATAGAAATTGAAACATTATGAGTTGAAAGACTATGGAGTCCTCATGTACAAGGGAAAATTAAATGTGCCTAAATCTCAAGAGTTGAAAAATTTAGTGCTGAGAAAAATGCACAATGTACCTTAAAATGGGCACCCAAGATATCAAAAAACAATTGTCATTGTAAGGAGTTAATACTTTTGGCTAAGAATGAAGAAAGAGGTGGATTATTATATAGCAACATGTTTATATTACCAAAAGGTAAAGACCGAACATATAAATTCATATAGATTTCTACAACCATTTCCCATTCCTGAGTGGAAATGGGAAGTTGTTACAATGAATTTCATTACTAAATTGTCTAGGACTGTAAGGAAGAATGAATCCAACATGGTAGTCGTGGATAAATTAAATAAGGATGCCCATTTATTTCCAGTGAAGCTAACTCACAAGGCAATCAACATTGCAGATATTTACATGAGGGAAATTGGCAGGCTACATGGTGTGGATAAGGAAATTGTTTCTGACAGAGATCCCGAGTTCACATCAAATTTCTGGAAGGGATTGTTTAAAGGATTTGGGACAAATTTGAATTTTAGCATAACATGTCACCCAAAATCAAAAGGGGAAACATAGACGGTCAATCATGTGATTGATGATATTTTCAGGATGTATTGATGGATAAACCATCAAAATGGAAATATTATCTACATTTAGTTGTTTTTTCTTATAAAAATGGGTATCAGGCATCTTTGAATATGAGCCCATTTGAAGCATTGTATGGAAAAATGTGTAACACACCTTTGAGTTGGAAAAACCTAGCTGATAGAGCCATCATTTGACTAGAGTTGCTTAGGGAAATGGAAGAGAAGATGGTGAAAATAAAATAGAATTTAAAGGCTACACAAGATAAGCATAAATGTTATGCGAACAAGGGTAGAACACATAGAGAATTTAGAGTGGGAGAACATGAATTCTTGAAAGTGAAGGATAAAAAGAGTTCATTGATATTGGGAAGCTATCCAAAACTAGAAGCAATATATCATGGACCATTTTAAATCATAGAGAGGATTGGTCTTATTGCATACATTCTTTCACCATCTTCATCCATGTGCATTCATAATGTATTTCATGTGTCTTTGCTTAAGAAGTACGTGCCTAATGCTAACCATGTAATTGATTGGATTGTGATCCAAATGGAGCACGAGGGTGAATTCTAGGTTCATCTACACATTGGACATGAAGGTCATGGTGCTATGGAATCGAGTCATAGGATTGGTAAAGGTCCATTGGACCTATTACATTCCTAAAGATGCTACATGTGAGCATGAGGATGCCATGTGGGAAGAGTACCCATAACTTTTTGCAGATGTTTGAGGTTTTTTATTGTACATTTCTATATAATGCATAAATAAGGGGGATGAAATATGATATACAAGATCCCCCATAAAGGAAATAGAGGCAGTGACAAGTGGCATGTTGAGGCTATTTCTTAAAAACTAATAGAGACAACATGGTGAGCATTAAAAACCACCTAATTCCACTTAATTATGGGGAATAATCACGACAATTGGTAGAATACTTTCCCAATAAATAAGAATGGATATTAATCAATATGACTTCTCTTATTTTTGGGAGTTATTTTCATCATATTCCAAATCTATTGAATCCCCTTCAACCACCTCCACTTCTATTTCTATTTTTGGATTTTGGGTGCAAAAAAAATGAAAAACATCAACATCTCAATAAGGATAAAAGGATAACATTAGGTATTTCCCAAGGGATGGAAATTTTGTATTTGAAGTTTGGATTTTCTGAAGATCCGAATGAGCCATTTTAATTAATAAAGACTAAGGAGCCTACCTAAAGTAAATTCAACATCTCAACAATGATAAAAGGACAACATCAAGTACTTTCTAGGGGGATCGAATTTTTTTAGTTGAAAGTTGGGGTTTCTCAAGCGCTCAATGGAACAATTTATTTTTTAAATACCCGGAATAAATTCAACATCTCAAGATTGATAAAATGATAACATTAGGCACTTTCAAGGGGTGACAATTTTTTTATTTAAAGATTGGAGTTTCTCAAAAACCCAATAAAACATTTTATTTTTTAAAAACCAAATATCCTACCTAAAATATTTAATACTTTATTTACATAATTTTTTCTCTTATGTTCTTATATCTTTCTTTATTTTCTACAACTATATTCTTCCCGTTCAAACTATACAACCTTTTGAGAAATCTCTTAAATTACATGCAACTATACAACCTTTTAAGAAATCTCTTAAATTACATTCATAGTGTATAAAATCAAGTTTGTGAGATAGCTTATTATTGTCGCTTCTAACATTGTATGAATTTATTGGACTATTTTATGCAACTAATATATCTAATATTACTCCATATTTTGGGACGAAAGCTTGTAAAAAGTTTTGAGTATGATTAACGAATTCTGAGCAGAGTATTTCAGTGTTTGATATTTAATATTATTTTATGTTATGGGATGAATTCATTTTCATGTTGTGAATATGTTTAAGGATGAGCTAGAGCTCCTACGAATTAATTTGAACTAGTGAATTCATCATTACATACCCAGTATGATTAACATTTTATTATTGAACATTAAAGATTTCTATAGTGTTCATGATATTCTTGTAAATATTAATAACAATGGTTTTTACTTAATTCTTATTTGTGTACCAAAGAAAGAAGTGTTCATGATATTTTTGTAAATACTTTAATAGCAATGGTTTTTGTCCTCACTCTTATTTATGTATCAAAGAAAGAAATATTTTCATGATAATTCTTATTTGTGTATCAAAGAAAGAAGTGTTCATGATATTCTTGTAAATACTTTAATAACAATGGTTTTTGTCCTCATTCTTATTTATGTATAAAGAAAGAAATATTTCCATGATAAGAGAGGCTCATAAATTCAGGGTTGTTGGTTATTTTGGTGTTGAGAGTGTTGTAGATAACTTGCATATATATATATTTATTGGTCTAAGGTGGAGGAAAAAGTAGTTATTTATATCAAAGGTTATATATTGTGTTCTACTAGAAATCCTGATAACATGAAAAAAGGAAGGTACAATGCACTTAAAATGTCTAAGAGGGCGTGACTACTTGTAGGTGGTAGTCAAGAAATTCAATAAGATGTGTAATGTGATGACTTGCAAGAAGACCATCAAAGACTAATATGTTGCAATCTTGTTTTTTGAAAGGGTCTCAATGCACTTTGAGATTCCAAAGAGAATAATTTCTTATAGATATTCTAGATTTATTAGCACATTTTGGAGTTCATTGTGGGAGAAGTTGGATACTAAATTTAAGAGATATTCCATATTCCACCTTTAAATTGATGTGTAGACAAAGGTGGTGAATACAACATTGGTTAATATTTTAAGAGGCTACAATCAAAAGTATCCAAGGAATTGGCATGATAACTTTATTTACATACATTAATCCTATAACATTGTTGTCCATACTTCCATGAGTAATTTCCCTTTTGAAATTTGTTTTGGATATTTCTCACCATGAAATTTCGACAATGTATATGGGAAAATTGAAGCAAGAGAATTGACATCAAGAGATGCTTTGAAGGAAGTGAAGTTTGTTGATAGATTCTAATCAATACACTCGCAAGTTTAGGAGAAGATCGAGAAATATCAAGAGCAATACAAGGTAAGACATGAGAAATATAGGGTTCAAAATATTTCAAAGTAGGAGAACAATTTTGGTTACACCTCACTAAGGAAAGGTTATAGTGTCTGTTCTTCCTCAAAACAACCTTGCTAATTTTTTCATAAAATTGGCATTTATAGAGAGTGGTTTTGAAACTTATTGTTCAATATGCCTAAATGGTATCCCTAAGAAGAATTCTTTATAAGACCAATGGATACCTTCAGTTGACATCTTGGAATAACTACATTATGGGCAAAGTTCATGAAGAACGAGACATGATAGACTCTAAACTTGAAAGTTTGAAATCCTAAAAAATGTTAAGTTTGTTGGATTTTGGATGAGATTTGAAATTATATTTTCTTCATATGAAGTCTAGTGGGTGGGATCCCATATCAAACATTCTAAAAATATTAATGATAACGTTAAAAATTTAAGTAAAATGATAGAAATGTGCTTGAATATAAAGGAAAATTACACATTTTACTTGAGAAGTATTATCCTCATAGATTCCAACAACAAATAAAATATTTATAAGTCACGGTGTATAGTTATTGGTTATGGGTTTCATAATGAGGTAGTAGCATATTATACTTGGCACTTGAATTGAGATTTAAACAGAGAGCCAAACAACTCTAGATTGATCACATCCATCCATTGTGTTTTAATTGTGGTCATTGAACATGGTTTTGGGGTAGTAGTCAGAGTTAGAAGGTGTAAATACCATACACTAATTTGAGTTGTCCATTGTGTTTTAATTGTGTTCATTTAGAGGCTTTATTGGAAGAAGGTTGGAAAAGTTCACCAAAAAAACTCCACATGGATATTAATGGTAATATCCAAATCAACCTCTACCATTGGATTTTAATAATGAAATGATAGGTGACATCAATTATTATAGAGTCCACATAGTTGGAGGAGAACACAATGTTATTGGTTAATAATAAAAGAATAATCTATTTTCTCAATGCTTCAAGACTCCATAAATGTTTAAAAGAAGGGCTTCCATTCAAAATTAATAATTGGAAATTATATACAAGTGTGAATTAGGCTCCAATAATTGAGGCAATTTCTTAGAGGATTCACTATCCTTTTGCATGATCATCATTCTCCTTTTGTCTTGTGTTTATTTGTCTATAATTACATCTCTCATCTTTCTTACATGCACATTGGATTTTATATTGAATTATAAAAGACATTTATAATTGGTCAAGGATTCTGATGATTCCCCCTAGGGCCACTTTCTTTTATTCTAAGGTTTTCTAGTACTATGGAAAACTTTATTTTCATTGTAATTCCATCTCTTATTGCTCTATTGTAATGAGATTTTTGGAAATCAAAGTTTATGTTGCAATATTGATTTAAATGTCTTTGTGGTGTAATATGTTTAGTGATTTTTATTCTTAAGTTGCGAGATATATGACTAGTTCCATAGATCTCTCTAAAAATGCAAAGCCATTGTGTTTTGTTTATGTCTTATGCCTCCATCAAGAAAAAAATATTTCATGAAAGAGGTGAAATTTTGGAGTTTCCGACCTTAAATAAAATATAGCCATTGGTTCTTCATTGCATTCCACATGGAAATATATTTTCAAAAATGGTTTTCCAAATACAATGTCTATATATGAAAGTTATTCTCCCGATGAGGTAATTATCCAATCATTTCCCGGAGGTCCAAGTGACACCCACATCAAATTGCCATGACTCACCCATACAATAATGTGTGGGAATCCACTAGAGACTTCTAGAAACATTAGAGAATAAATATCCTTAACCCTAAAGACTAAGAAAAGGTTTAAAAACCCTAGATGAAAGGAAGGAAACATGGTTCAACTCATACTGTAGGAGTTTGTTCTACAATAACAAAAGAACCACCAATCAGACAAGAGATACATTAGAGCAGAGGAGAAAAATAATTACATAGGACATAGTGGTAAGTTATCGCGTGTGTGCACTATGAAAAGCTTAATGATCTTTACATCTTTCCTTGTACCCTCATTTGATTAACAAGAATGCTATAGTCCTTCCTATTCTTTTTAGGATTTAAGACATGGGTTTTGAAGGAAAATATTGTGTTTATGGTGTTCTCACTAAAACTTAAAAAATAATAGTTGTGCATTTGATCATAGGCTCACTTTTGTCTTTGTATGTTCAATATTTGTTTTAGCAAGTCAACCATTGAAATATCCAAGGACATTTTAATACCAAATGATGTTAGTTAGGAGTGATCCCTTGCTTAGTTAAAGCATCTTCTATGATTTATTTCATAATTTATAATGGATTGTCTAATGCGTAATTGTATATTACATTGTTTGAGTTTCAAAATTAGTGGTAAGTTGGCCAACACTAGTGTGTTTTTTCTTTAAAGATCACAAGTTTAAGTTGTATTGGATAGGGTATGTACACTTTTATAAATTATGCAATATAATAGACCCCTTCTATAAACAAAAAGTCTCACATCTCATACATTTATGTAACATGTGATTAAGTTGTAATCTTAAATTATTATTATTATTATTATTATAAGTAGGCTCTTAGAGTCTATTATGGGTAGCTCGATCTGTCCGTTAAGATGTGGGTTTAGTTTGATAAGAAACCCAAGTTCAATAACCCCCAAAAATCCATCTATGTTAAACAAACAAAAAAAGTAGGCTTTTGGAGTAATATACCTATCTCACCCAAAAATCTATCCATATTGGAATAATATACATATCTCATCCAAAAATCCATCCATGTTAAGGGTTGGTGCGGCCCAACAAACAAACAAAAAATGTAAACTCTTAAAGTAATATACCTATCTCACCTAATTCTATCCATATTGAAAATTGATGCGGCCCAACAAACAAACAAAAAAATGTCGGCTATTGGACTAATATACCTAACTTATGATATGCTCTTATATATGTATGTATATATTTGATCCAGTGTGCTACACTAAACACGAAAGTAATATATGTTTTGTGGTTGGGTGCTAAGATCGAATTGAAGAGAAAAACCTCAGTCTTTTCTGATAGATTTGGATTTATAAATTCAATCTTCCTGGTCTTAGTGAAGGAAGGTTGGTGAAATTGGACATGGATGCAACATCCCAAGCACGCAGTCGTGACCACCATGAAACCACTAACGACACCAATGTCGATGTTGTGGGCAATTCAGAAAGAGCTGCTGAATATGAAAGGGAGGTAAAGGAAAAATGCAGTATCTGCGTTGAGGACGTTAATGAGAATCAAATTCACGAAAGACTGCATTGCGGTCATAGATATTGTTTTTCTTGTATGGCTCGACACGTTGAGGTCAAGTTGACAACACACAGTGGTTTGCCTACATGCCCAGGGTGTAATTCCGAACTCACTGAAGGTGAGTGTGAGAAATTTTTGTCGTCCAAATGGCTTGAGATTTTTATAAAGCGGTTGGAAGAGGCGAAAATCCCATATTCAAAGAGAGTGTACTGCCCCTATTCTAACTGCTCGGCTCTGATGCATCGAGATCGGTGTCCAGAAGCACATCGTTTTCCAGCAACAGAATGGCAGGAATGCCAAGAATGCCACCGACTGTTTTGTATTGAGTGTCGAGTTCCTTGGCACATGGGCATGTCATGTCAGGAGTATACTTCTCAGTTCTATGGTGCAGATGCAGAGTTACATTTGCTCGCAGAGAACAACAAGTGGAAGCGTTGTCCGTGCTGCAAACACATGATTGAACACTCTGAAGGTTGCATCCACATGACATGCAGGTATAGGATTTCGTAACCTTGGAATTTTGTTTATTGAATCTCTTTGAACAATCTGTATATTTTCTTAAACAATTTGTATTTATAGAATTTTTTTGAACAATCCGTCTAGCATGGGCTGGTGCGGGTGCTACGTGAGCCCGAGTCTCCTGTGTAAGCTCTGGTCTGTTGCATTATCTCCTTCCTGTCTTATGTGCCTGGTTTCCTCCTCTCCCGGTGGCCTCTGACTCTGCTCAGCCATTCAATATACAGTTTGTTGAAAAAGTGCTAACTAATTTTCCATGCTGTAGCATGCACATTAATTAAATTTAGAATGTGCATCTCTACAGTGAACAGTTTGTACAGTTTGTGTATCTGGTAGATTTTATTATAATTAGTTTGTCTAATTGTTGAGGGGTGCATATATACTAGCATATCCATAGAGGTGAATGTGCAGTGGAGTGTGTGAGCAACAGACAATACTATGGACTGCAGTGTGTGAGTAGAGAGGAGAGGATGGTTGTATGATTATATTGGTTATTGTAATTTTCCCTTGAATAATAAGAATAGAACATCGATTATCATTGCCTCCTGATTTTTTTGGTTTTTTCCTGTATTAGATTTCCACATAAATCACTGTATCAAGTGTGTGATTAATCTTCTTTGCTATTTGAATCTTCTTTAAATCTAACACAGCTTGCTACCCAACATTGAATACTGTGACGATGAATTATAGGTAGTCAGATCTGAATTACTTTTGCTTTGAAATTCCACCTGCAGCAGCATTCAATACTACCTATCAAACTGGATATTGCTCTTGCTAGCTGCTTCTGTTGGCCTCTATCCCCTGCTCTTGCTAGCTACTACTGTCTGAACGAGGGTTAAATGCCAAACAAAGCACCTTAACGAAGGGGGGCTACAGATGATCTGTTCTTTTTAGTTCATTTTGAATATTTTTTAATGCATTATGAGATCAAAAATTGATTTATTTAATCTGAATTTTTTCTGTATAATAGAATAGGTTTTTGATATGTCAATATTAACTTCTTGTGCAATTCATATTTTAATATTGACTTCTTGTGGGTTTTCAGGTGTGGTACAATATTTTGCTATAACTGTGGCGTTGTAGATAACAATATGGGACCGCAATGTAACTGTTCTAGTGGATACACTGGAATCGTTCTGGTGGGCACATGGGATCTCAATTTAATCCTTTCGCGAGATTGGTTATGATATATAAAATTTATATATATATATATATATATATATATATATATATATATATATATATATATATATATATATA
>ML788236.1:582226-596278 GCA_009831015.1 Picea engelmannii
TGAGTCCGGTCGGCAAGCTATCGTCAGCCTGCATCATCAACCATCATGTCAGATCATGTCAACAACACATCATAAAATCAATAGCATATCATCAAATCAAAAACAATATCACCGTAAATGAAACAACTCAAACATCCCACTCCCTGACTCAATCCGGAGTCCAAGGGGGTTCCACCGATGCCTCTGCATCCTCAAGGTCCGAAACCCTGCACACTTAAAGAAACTGAGTCAGCAGCACCTGTCTACATCAAGGTAGTAAAACATCCTGTCATATAACTTAACGCATCATAATGAGAGAAAAAGTTTTATCATCATAAAAATCCGGATCACTTGCGAGCAAGTGTCCTCAAAGAATAAGTTTGTAAGTGCGCCAGAGCGGGATGTTACAAGTGGGAGGGGTAGCAAATTTTGTTTCTCTACAAACATATAAAATTCTACACATTCCTTAACCATAGAATTCACATCAGAAATAAAGAAGGCCAATAATAACCATCTTTGAGGATTTTGTAGGTAGTGAATCTCCAAGCATGATGACCACTACATACTCAAGAAATTCAGTGACAATGCATTCAATTTATTTTTCAGTGAGACAATTGAGAAAGCTACCCCCCAAATGTTTCCAAAATAGGTTTTCTGCCAATATGAAATATTTCACAGTCTTCAGTTGATGGATATAGCCTTGGCTTTGTTCCATGTTGGTGGGAAAATTCAATTTTGTAGATATAAGATGATCATGTCCTTATACCAATCAGACTGAGAAAATTTGGAGTTCACCTTCAAGGATGGTTCTTTTGTTATATCTAATTCAAGTTACTACTACTATGATGTTTGATAACAATGCATTCATGCCTAAATCTTTGTAGTTAGACTCAACCAAGAGTTTGGATAACCCTTTTCCCTTTAGCAATTTTTTGGGCTTAATCCATTTACCCCTTCTTCCCTCACTGTCAGGCTGTATAAGGATGTCCTTGATAGCACTGGTAGGAACATAGGCCAATATCGTATAACACAATATATAATCTCTGAATGCCTTCAAGGATTTAACCAGGGAACATACTTGTTTCTCCATTCTACTATATGTTAGTTCAACATCTCTCAGGGATATGAAAAAAACGACTATGGGTTGCTCTTGATTCTCTTCATTTTTTTGCAATAATACAATAGCAATGATGTGTTCTAAGGAAAAGGATAAAATGAGGAATTCCTTATCATAGTTTGGGCTAACCAGAACTGGGGACTCTCCCAATTCTTCTTTGATTTGATGAAAATACTATTTAGATTTAGTATTCTTCCCAAATTCATGATATTTCATCAACATGTCCATGATATTATTCATCATTTCAATAAAATTTGGGATCAACCTCCTGAGAAAATTGATTTTTCCTAGGAAAGATTATACTTCCTTCTTATTTCTAGGATAGATTTTTTTTTTTGATTTCCTTCACCTTCTCTAAATCTATCCTCACTCCTTCTTGAGATACTACATGGCATAAACTATTTCCTTCTTTCATGGAAAAATGGGACTTCTTGGGATTCAAGGACAAACCAAAGTTTTTTCATTTCACAAAGGTTTGTTTTAGGTGCTTAATGTGATCCTCATCTATCTTTGAAAAAACAGTCATGTCATCTAGGTATATGACAATGAATCTATCCTTTTATCCTACAAATTCTATGTCCATTGTCCTTTGAAAAATTTCCCCTACATTTATCAAACCGAAAGGAATTTTGTCATACATGAAATTCCCCCAAGGTGTAGTAAAGGTTGTATATTATCGCACAATTTGTATTTTGGGAAAATTGGATAACCTAAGAAACAAGTTCGAGACACAAATAGGGACACCTATCACTATCAGCTCAATAGATATGCCCCTCATTTTAGTGAAGGACAAGTCCAACACAAGGGAGGATTCCTGAGTGAGTCACAGGGTCTCCACTTAGTGAACCTATGAAATAGCACATTTGTTTGTAGGATATTAAAGAATACCCCTAATTTCACTAGATATTGAAGAATAACTCCTAAAATCCTTTTGTTGAACCTACTCCCAATATATATTTCCAATTAAAATCCCATTATTTTTACTATATATCCCCCAATTTTCCTAGAATCCCATTTATATACCCCCCAAATTCTTATAAATTCCCCTCATACCAAAGAACGCTTCCAATACCTATAATATATTGACCCTATTTTTCAAAATTTTAAAACCCCCTTTATGAATGATCATGATAATATATTGGCTAACAAGGTGAAGCCCTCATGGGGTGACCCTAGGGGGTTGCAAGGAGAGAAGCAAGGATATATAAGAACACCCTTACAAGTCAAGGTAAAGAGGAAATTGAAGCTTGAGGAGAGAGCCTTTGTAGATGGTAAATGGTTTCCAAGGTTGTGTACCTAAAAAACAATGTTAGACAAACTAAAACAAGACAAAATATGATGAAATAAGCCTTCTCCTTCAACATCCTGTCAGCCTTTTCCTCAACTTCGCTCTTATCCTTTATAAACATTGTATACTCTTGCTGAAGCTATATCTTCTCTGTGGCTACCTTTTCCAACTCGCTTGATGTTGATTCTACACATAACCACATCTCAAATGCAATGATGATGTGCAAGCCCTGTAGTATTGTTGTGGGCATCTGTGAGACTATTACTTCTAGTTGACTTAGTCATTGTACCTACATTAATTGTCTCATCATCCAATAATGTGATGAATTCTTGATTTAATGTTTCTTTATTACCATATCTTCCATTGGATTTGTACCTCGTATTTCCAGTCTATCACGATTCATGGCAGTTGCTTCCATTTATGACTATGTTTCATCTTTATGACTTGTCATTAACATTTTGTAACATGTGTTTCCGACCTTTTAATACCTTTAAAAATCAGTGTGGTCTTGTTCCATGTGTTTCTTATGTGCATACCTAACTGTCTTTGCGTTGTTTCTTTTAGTTGTGCACCACTCACTTTTTCTGCTCCCTTATGCTCATTGTAACTTCAAATTTTTCATGTTTTCCCTTATTTTTTCATTTCTATTTTCCACTTCTTTTTATTTTTGTATTTTCCTACTATAATACACTACTATAATACAATGGTTCTTGTTCATCTCATATTAATGCACAGACGATCGACCGTCTCTATAGAGTTTTACCTGACTTCCATTCACCATAACTCCAAGGGCTTCTCCATCTAGTGTTTCCCACTGTGCAACACCTGCCTTTGTCACATGTTGAATCAAATATGGTCCAAACCAATGCATTTGAAAATTTCCTAAATGATGCATAAACTTACTGGCGTATAGTAATACTAAGTCCCCTACTTGAAACTTTTTTTTCCTAATATGTCTATCATGCCATGTTGTTTCTCTTTCCTACTGAACTTGTTGATAAAAACCTGCGACAAAGCAATCTTCCTCAAGATGAACCAACTGTGACAATCTCTCCTCTACTATGCTAGAATCTGAAAGTTAAGTAATCGCTACAACATGTAGGCTAGGAACAATAAATTCCATTAGCATGATTGCTTCTTGGCCATATACCAACTTAAAAGGTGTATCTCCTGTCAATTTTTTGCTCTTATTCCTATATGCCCATAATACTTGAGGAACCCTTAAGTCCCAATCATTTCTCCCTACATTGCAGTTCTTTGTTAGCGCATTCTACATAATTTTATTAAAATACTCTACCGTCCCATTGGCTTGAGGGTGCTATGGCATGCTCCTCTTATGAAGAATTTTAAATTCCTCACTCAATTCTACAATTGTATTATTCATGAAGTGCGTTCCTTTATCACTAATTAAAATGSRTGGGCATCCAAATTTTGTAACTATATTCTCAAATAGAAACCTCACAGTAGTCTTCGTAGTGCAATCTATGTCTAGTGTTGTTTTTTCCCATCTGGTCAAATAATCTATCGCTGTGATTATGTAGCTAGCTCCTGATCTTCTCATTGGTGGTTGATTGGCTCAACAAAGTACACTTCCCATTTATCAAATGATTGCAATGTAACCTATGGGTGTAAATGAATATCATCCCTTCTAGATGGATTTCCCACTCTTTGACAAACATTGCATGCATGACAATATTCTTTAATGTCCTTATGAAGTGTGGGCCACTAGAGTCCCATGCACAAAATCTGTTGCATTGTTTCTTTACCTATGCAATGTCCTCCTGTGATTCCTTCATGTGATTTTGAGAGTATCATTGGCCTTTCATGATCTAAAACACATCATCTCAATATTCCATCCGCACCTAACTTGTATAAGTTACCTACAATTAATTGATAGTTTTCTTCCCTAACCACTGACTGTTTCTTTTGTGCAACCTTCATATTTGACGGAGCCATTCTTTTGTGCAACCTGCATCTTCTCCTAAGAGTATGCACAACAAGTGATATGGTCCTGGACTCAACTTCCCTAGTTTCACAGCAACCTCAAAATCATATTCTTGGAACAACAACAACCATATGCATATTCTCTCCCCAACACTGACTTGTTCACTAAGTATCTTAGTGTAGAACAATTTGTGTACATATTAAAATGAGAACCCAATAAGTAATGTCTAAACTTTTGTAGTGCATATATCATTTCTATTCCTTCTCATTCTATAGTGGTGTAATTCTTCTTTGCTATGGACAAATTCCTGCTTGAAAAAAGAATTGGGAGATCTATGTCTCCTTCCCCTAGTTGAGATAGGACTGCGCCCAAAGATATGGATGATGAATCCACATGAACATGGAACTCCTTCTTCCAATCTGGGAAGATCAAAATCAGTGTGGTCACTAATTTCTTCTTTAATGTATCCAAACCCTTCTGATAGTTCTCATTCCACTGGAACATCACTTCTTTCTTCAACAACTTGTTCATAGGTGTTGTAATCTGTGCATAACCCTTGATGAACTTCCTATAATATCCTGTATGAACTAGAGTTTCTATGAGCTATCTTATTGATGTGGGTGGCTGTAAATCCAAAATCACTATAATCTTGGTAGGATCCACTAATAAGCCTTGCTTACATAACATATGGCCCAACAAAATTCCAAAGGGTGCACAGAAAATACATTTCTTTAAGTTTAGCAAAATATGACATTGTATACACCTATCCAACATTAATCTAAGTACTTCTATGGGATATTTCAATAAACTAAACATAATCCAATCATCTAAGTACACTTCAAGGAACTTATGAATAAATTCCTTAAAATGTGAAACAACAACTCTTGAAAAAACTACATGTACATTCTTCATTCCAAAGGGCATCACTTTGTACTGATAACTTACCCACTCCATTGCAAACTTAGTCTTATACCTATCTTCCTACACAATCTTTATCTAATGGTACCCTGAGAATCCATATGTGAAGGAATAAGCCTCCTTCCCTCCTACAGTATCTAGTACTTCATATTTAAATGGTGTTGGAAATGGATCATCCAGACATGCATCATTTAGCTTCCTCAGGTATACACGAATCTTGATTCCTCCTGTTTTCTTATCTTGTACGACCATTGGACTTATCCATTCTAATTCCACCACTGGTTCAATAATCCATTCTTCTAACATCCTGTCTATCTCTTCCTTCACCTTCACTTTATACTTTAGATTTAACCTATAGGGCCTCTGTCTCACTAGCTTAGGATATGGTTTCAAAGGTATATTCATCTCTCCTAACTCACCAACTATCCTCTTCATCACATAGAATGTAGTTGGGAATATATCCTGATACTAGCGCAATAAATATGCAATCTTCTTCACATTTTCTTCATTCCAATAATCGTCGATCTATGCAAACTTTGGATTCTTTTTCGTCCCAATGTTTACCTTCCATGTATTTATTGGTTGTGTGTAAGAAACATATTCAAGATTAGGTCCTTCTACTATGCATTCCCCTTTGGTTTCCGGTACTTGTACATTCCTTGGATCTTCCTTGTATTTCTCTTCTTTAGCAACATTATAACATTCTAGTAGCTCTTGAACAATCAAAGAATCTATGTGTGCACTACACACATGTACCACCTTCATTGGACCGTCTTCTGAAAAAATATTGGTTTGAATGACCTATAATGCTACATCTAGTAATGGAGATTCATGTTCAAATGTAAAGGTTACCTTAAACCTTTGAATCAACTTGTCCCGATTTGTTGTTTCTCTGTGTACTTCCAACTCTAGGTACCAAATCTTAGGAATTGTATCCAATGTATGTATAAACTTGTGCATGCATTCCTTCTATAGTATTGATCCCCATATGTTTCTGCATTGCAGAATATGATCTTCTGGGTCACTTATCCCTGTATACTTTTTCACAATATTCTCCACCTCGATACCAAATATCACTTGCATTGGTCTGCTACACTATGACCAATATTCCATTACCTCTTTGTGTGCATCCCACCATCTGGATGGAGTGGACTTCAAGAAAACATCTAGTGCCAACATTATTTTTTGTTTGGATACCAACTACTCAAATGCATTGACAAAATATTTTATGTCAGTCAAACCATTGTACCTAGGTGGATCACATAGTTCTATTCCAATACATCACAATGATTGAGTTATGTGTTCACATCATCTAGTTAATAATTCATGCATCCTCTGCTGCCACTATTCCATACCTTCCTCTAAGTCTGAATCACATAAGGTAATTCTTCTCCAACTTAGTGCACCATTTTTAGTCGGGTTAACATAGTCATCCATTCGCGTAGTCATGTTATACAAATTGTCAATTTTGTTCCCTCTTGTTGGCTCTATGTATCTCTTCCCTTTCGTTGGATCCAAAGGGCCAATAACTCTTAAGAATATCAAATTGTTGGATTACTGAAAGGGGGGGGGGGGGGNTGAATCAATAATAGAGCAATCTAATCCTTTTTAACCATATAATGCAAGTGTTATATCAGTGTAGCATTATCATCCAATATTTTTAGAGTAAATAAACAATGAACAAATGAATAATCATACACATACAAAGTACACCAGTGTTTTTACGTGGAAACCCAAAGCGGGAGAAAACCACATAATGATTTTTCTTATATGTCTTGAAGAATTACATTCATTGGAAGCACCAACTTCCTTTGTTTTCTAGCTACAACTGGAAGGAGGCTCCAACCCCCTAGTTTCTCAGGCTACAACCCGAGGGAAGCTCAAAATCCCCAATTATCTGGCTACAACCAGAAGGAGGCTACAACACCCTATGTTCTCCAGCTACAACCACTTGTCCTTTCCCCTTCCAATTGTCCTGACGTATAAGTAGAATTATGGAACCACTATCACACTATCACTGTGGGATATACTATTGTAAACCTGTACCAATCAACCTGCACCAAACAACCTATACCAATAACTTGAACCATGCATCAACCATGCATCAAGCTGTACCTCATTCTGTTATCAAAATGTACCATAAATAAGTGCATCAACCATGCACTAACCTGTACCATGAACAAGTGCATCAACCATGCACCAAACATGTAGCAATAACATGTCACACCAACATGTCCAAACAACCTAGCACAAAAACATGTCTCATCAATATTATCAACCAAATCATATCTACTCGCCAAGATCAATCACCTAGACAACTCTCAAAGATGTGCATTAACCAATCATAACAAAACAACTCATTATTATCACCAAGATCAATATGTTCTTCTAATAATATACCAATACAAGTATGCTACATCATCCATAAATCATGTGTCAACAATACTATTAACAAGTGCCTCCAACCATGTACCAAGTATGTACCAATCATGTATCAACTACTCATCAACTATGACTCATGAAGATGTACCAAATCATCAACTATACACCTCATGTATGTGCCAACTCATCAACTACTTGCCTCAGCCATGTACCCAACATGTACCTCAACCAAAATCCCTCATCAATTTCATCATCCAAATCTGATTTATAACTTTGTAATAGACCTAGTGTATATGATCAAATACCTGCAAACCTTCCTTAACTTTAACAACAAGAGACTAACATTTTCATCAAAATTTTCTTTAGTCTCACATGACTAGTTTTGGATTAGTCAACAACCCTAACTTGAAATAATCATAACTATGTATCTATAATGAATAAAGACCTGAAAATAGTACACAATGTTTTTCAGTGTGTTTTATGCAATTCCTCTAGGTGTCACTACTTGGAACCTCTTAGAAAAGGAGTTATAGCAAAAATGACATACCTTGTTGAATTCTGGCTTATTCTAGAGAGAGAACTTGTAGAGCGTGCCCCACAAGGAATATTTTTTGTATGAATATGAAAATTTTACACAGAATACTAAAGACTGTACTCTAACAAATTTTTTTGGTCTTAATTAATTTGGATCTGTTATGAATAAGTTATGACATTCTTACCCGAAACACATGTTTTAGACTAGTTTCAGGACTAGCCACAAACCCTATTTTCCACGTAGTGTAACTCCAAAACTACAATGACCCAAAAGATGAAATTCGTACCAAAGATACTTGGATATGTTTTCTCAATGGCCTATCAATTTTACCATCTGAATCTTTCTAGAAAAAATGTTATTGCGAAAATGGTGAGATGACTTGTAAATAACATACCTTAGAAAGCATCATCAAAATAATTTTTTCTCCCTTGAATTTTGGCCTTCTTTACTTCACATTCTCTCTCAAATTCGGCTTAGATATGCTTTGGTTACCTCAGTCATCTGTAGATATTCAATATTCTCAAGTGTGATATTAAATGAGAGATCCTTGCCTCTTATTTATACTTTCATGTAGCTTCCTCAAGGGGTTACCTTTTAACCATCTTAACCCACTTTCCTTATTTTAGGGTTAACCAAATTCTAACTACTTTTCCAATTAGTAATTTATCCATTAACTTTATTATTTAAATAATTTATTTTGTATCCACTATGAATTATAGTACACTCATCACTTCACTTTACCTCAAGGGGTTACCTTCTAACCATCTTAAACCACTTTCCTTATTTTAGGGATAACCGACTTCTATCCACTTGTCAACTTAGTAAATTCTCCATTAACTTTATTATTTAAAAAATTTATTTTATATTCACTTTGAATTATAGTACACTCATCACTTCACTTTATTATTTACCTTCTAAAAATCTCTTAAACCACTTTGACTACTTTGAGCTTTTGGGGCTTCTAGATGACTCATGAGGGTTCTCCAACTTCACATGGCCATAACTCTCTAACCGTGAGGAGTTATGTGACGTTCCACATACCACCTGAAATTTAATGACATGTACTATCCATATAGAATAGTATTTCTTTCAAATATATCAAAACACATACCATTATCCATCAAACAAACTTGGGTCCATTACCCAAACCTGGGTTTTTCAACTTCTCATGGACATAACTCTCTAACCGTGAGGAGTTATGTGACATTCCACATACCACTGGAAATAGAATGACATGTAATATCGATATAGAATATTCGTACCTTCAAATATATTAAAACACATACCATTATACATGAAAAAATCTTGGGTCCATTACCCAAACCTTTGTGCTACCGAAATTCGCTACCAGACTTTCTACAAGGGTTAACATCAATCATTAAGGGTTTACATAAATATACAATATCACTCTCCAATGGTTGACATCAATGACAACCAACAATCCATCAACATAAGACAATTTTATGAAAATCTCCCCCTTTGGCATTGATGACAACACCAACATTGATGGCAACAGTTAATCATGATAACATTCATGCTTATACTCCTCATCAATGTTTCTATCTCTCCCCCTTTGACATCAATGGAAAAGGGTATGTCCCTTTGGGGCTACTCCCCCTGACTGAACTCTCCTTGGGGCTTCTCCTCCTGTCTACATGCCTTTGATTTTTCTTTGTGTTTATAAGACTTTGATCAATATCTCTCCCTTCATATGAATAATATCTCCCCCTTTGACAAAGGGTATCACTCTGAAGTCATATTGCTCATTCTTCCCTTGTGACAATCTCTCCCCTTGGAAACATGCCTCTATGCTCTCTCTCCAAGCATTTACCTTTGCATCTGATAAATCTCTCCCCCTTTGTCCTATTTATGGTGCTTCCTCATGTACACCTAAGACATAAGATAAACATTCAAAAACATTCATTTTGGAGTAGAAATTACTCCCAGTCTCTAGCAAAGATAGTCCAACGCTTCTCGTGGAAGCAGTTTTGTAAAGATGTATGCCACTTGTTCTTTTGTTCCCACATATTCAATGCTAATGTTCTTCTCTGCAACCTGTTCCCGTAGAAAGTGATACTTGATTGGAATGTGCTTCGTATTGGAGTGCATCATCCGGTTCTTTGAGATACTGATGGAGCTTGTATTATCACAATAGATTGGAATGGGATCATCATACTCAACCTGTATATTTGTCAAAGTTTGTTTCATCCATAGAACCTATGTAAACCATGTTGTTGCTGCAATATACTTTGGCTCGACTGTAGATAAGGATATTAATGATTGTTTCTTGCTTAGCCAAGATAATGAACACTCACCCAAGTAGAACGCTTCTCCACTGGTGCTTCGTCGGTCATCAATGCAACCTTCCCAATCTACATCTGTGTAGGAAATAAGTAATAGATCCTTTCCTTTTGGATACCATAATCCAAACTCTTCTATTCCTTTGAGATATCTGACAATCCTTTTCACTGCTAATACATGTGATTCCTTTGGTGCTACTTGAAATTGTGCCACCTGTCCAACTGCCTGCATTATATCTGGTCTAGATGCTGTCACATATAGTAAGATACCAATCATTGACCTGTATTTCCTCTGGTCTGTAGACTTTGAATCATCATCTTTGCTCAACTTGCAACTGATTTTCATAGGAGTGGTAACTGGTTTGCAATCTTCCATTCCGAACCTCTTTAGCATTTCTCTGATATATTTAGTTTGAGAAATAAAATTTCCTTGGTTTCTTTGACATATCTTGAGTTACCTTGATGTAGAGGTTGTTGTCTGCACTTCCTTTCCATATTTTGTAGGGAGTTTTGTCATTGTTTTTTTTGAGCATTACTCTATTTTGAATGTGAACTGATGTATTCACTACATGTGTCTAAAACACATCTGTCAATTTGGAATCCATTAGCATTGTTTGAGCCATTTCCTGTGTAATTATCATTCATTATGATAATGTTCCTTTGTTTGAACCACTCTCTGAGCCAATATATGAATCCATGCTCTTGTCCACTATCATATATATGTCCAAACCTGCTAAGTGTTCTTACAGATCCATCTATGTTCATACTGTCCAAGACTCTACTTGCGCAACTGTCCATAATGCTGACCCATTTATCACTATACTATCATAAAGTCTTGATTAATCTATCAAACTGTACTTCTACTAACCAAATGCTCTGATATGTCTTCTCAAACTCTGCAAGTTGCTCAGAGGATGGTTGTTTGGTTTATCACAACTATCATATAGAATCCGCCTATCTAATATCCATATTACTTGGGAGTATCTAAGCCAAATGGCTCAGAACAATTCCTGCTCTGATATGTATTCATCATCATCTTCATTGGTAGATTCATTATCTCTCTGAGCTCTGACTTATTTCTTTCTGTCTATGGATTCATATTTCACTACAATTCCTAAAAGTACAATCTCTTGAACCTGTTCCTTATTTACACGTCCTTCCTTTCTTTCAATTATTTTCCAAACCTTTCTGTATATGACATCTATCTTTTTCTCTGTAGAATTTTCTTCATCTCATTTTATTTCCAATCTTGCGATCTATGGTACCTGGTCTTTGTTCACCTGTTCTTCCTGTTTTCTTATCCATACTTTCTTATATTTGATATCAATGTTCTCTTTCATGGAAGTATCGATCATGCTTCTACAATCACTGGATATGTGTCCATAGTTATGACATTTGTAACACTCAATGTTATGTGCGTCCATATAGGCACTTCTTGCTTGAACATTTATTTTATAATCCTTGCAATTTGCAACCTTATGTCCAAAATTAGTACAATAAAAACAATGGCCATAAAAGAAATTTGCGTACCTGGGAGTGAATGATCTTCTTTGTGGTGTAGTCCTTCTGAATTTCTACCTTGACTGATCATGATCATGATTGAAGCTTCTTTGTGGCTTGAACACAGATGGTATTCTTGAAGATGTATCTTCAATAGTTTTCTTAGATTCTGGTTGACCATGATTTCTTCCTTTGAGTACTTCTGCATAACTCTTTCTATTTTCTCCATTCTTATTTTATATCAACATAGTGTGCTTCTATTCATTCTCTGTAACCGAGGTGGATGTTTTTGTCTCTTCAATGTTCTTTTTGAGATTGACGATTTTCCTTCTCAATGTGACAACTTCTTCTTCAAGTTTCTCAACCTCTTCTTCTTTCTTTAATATCTGAGACTTCATGACTTTCCTTTTGTTTCATCAATTCTTTCTTGAGTGAATTGTTTTCTTCTCTTAGTTCATCTAAAGCACTAATAAATTCCGCCTCATAATTGTCTTCTTTTTCAATTTGTTTTTATGTATCATTTCCTTCATGGAATTCTATTTCAATATGTCCACGTTTTTCACAATTAAAGAAAAACAACATACATCTGGTGATTATTTACTCTTCATCTTCTGAATATGTTTGACATGGTGAACATAATTCTTCTTGATTTGTATATGCATCTTCTTTGACATTTTCTGAATCTGTGATAGGTGAAGATTACATGTCATGTAAATTATCCCAAAGTTATTTTGCTGATGAACATTTACCAACCTTTTCTCTTACTAGATTAGGTAATCCTTCCCAGATGAAATCCATTACTATTTTTTTATTCTTCTTCAATTCCTTCTTGGCTGCAGACTTTTCCCTTTTTGAACTATCATATCCTGTAACAACTGATAGCCAAATATAATGTCCCTGTGTTTGTAAAAATACTTTCGTCCTTATGCTCCACATCTCAAACTTAAAACCATTCTGACCATTAAACATTGGTACTCCATTCTCAGAATAATCCATGATCTCCTTTTAGTGGTTAAACTGTTTCCTGAAGGAACCAACTCTGATACCAATTGTTGGATTACTGAGAGGGGGGGGGGTGAATCAATAATAGAGCAATCTAATCCTTTTTAACCATATAATGCAAATGTTATATCAATGTAGCATTATCATCCAATATTTGCAGAGTAAATAAACGTTGAACAAATGAAGAATCATACACATACACGTTACACCAGTGTTTTTACGTGGAAACCCAAAGTGGGAGAAAACCACATAATGATTTTTCTTATATGCCTTGAAGAATTACATTCATTGGAAGGACCAACTTCCTTTGTTTTCTAGCTGCAACTGGAAGGAGGCTCCAACCCCATAGTTTCTCAGGCTACAACCTGAGGGAAGTTCCAAATCCCCAATTCTCTGGTTATAACCAGAAGGAGGCTACAACCCATATGTTTTCTGGATACAATCGGAAGGTGGCTACAACCACCTGTCCTTTCCCCGTCCAATCGCCCTGACATATAAGTAGAATTATGGAGCCATTGTCACACTATCACTATGAGATATATTGTTGTAAACCTGTACCAATCAAACTGCAACAAAAAACCTATACCAATAACCTGAACCATGCATCAACCTGTTATCAACCTGTACCATAAATAAGTGCATCAACCATGCACCAACCTGTACCATGAGCAAGTGCATCAACCATGCACCAAACTTGTACCAATAATATGTCACAACAACTTGTCCAAACAACCTATCACAACAAATTGTCTCATCAATATTATCAACCAAATAATATCTACTCACCATGATCAATCATCAATACAACTCTCAAAGATGTGCATCAACCAAGGATAACACAACAACTCATAATTATCACCAAGATCTGTTGGATCATGTTGTCATTGATGCCAATGGTTTGATTGATTGATGTCATTGATTGATTTCAAGTGATTGATTGATCTCAAAGGATTGATTGATTGATGATTTATGTAATATAATATGTAGTGTCCTTGATGAGAATGCATAGATGAAGATGGATCAATGAGTTGTCATTGATACATGATGAAGATGGATCGATGTGGTTCCATTGGTATATGATGCATT